>JAJLRJ010000003.1:14082052-14164552 GCA_024195265.1 Dendrophyllia cribrosa
GACCTTAAAGATTGTGAGACTAAACCGCAGTTAGTTAATCAACAGTGCGTAGTGTACCAGTTTAAATGTAACCTGTGTGATACAGGGAGCTATGTTGGCTACACGCGCGGGCATTTATATGCCCGCGTGGATGGCCATAAAAGCACATCATCTTCAATACACAAGCACTATGACAACGACCACGCGGGTGCTGTCCCTGAGGACCTCCGTAGCTGTTTCAAAGTTCTCAAGAAATGCATGAACAAATTTGATTGTCTAGTCAACGAGATGCTTTACATCAAACAATTAACACCGAGTTTGAATGTGCAAACGGATTCTATCCGTGCTAAAATATTTGTGTAGCCACCTCCGCTATGTAAATTAGTTATTACTCTTGAACTCGCATTTGTTAATTTTATTCTCATTTGTACCCTTGATAATGGCGTCATGAGGTCGCTGAAACGTCGGGATATTATATCGCTTGTTTTTACTTGTCTATGTATTTCTAAATCATTGTTAATACGAAGGAATTGTTGAACCATAAATAAACATCCTCAAACAAAAACTAAAACTACAAATTAACAAATGGGTAAAGTAAGATATCGGTTAACAAGCGAAGGCACAACCGATCGCGAGAAGCAAGCGATCTGTTAACGAAAGATCGGCAGTGTTATTATTCCACATGCTTAAACTTCCAAAACGTTTGTTTGCTCAATTTCAGTTTATAACAGACCAAACATTTCAAAAACAAACGTTTGTCGAGAGCTTACACATTTGGCTATTTTAGGTGAATAAAATAGGTCAAGAAAGTCCTAAAGCAACAGCTTTGAGAGAACATGCATTTCTTTTTTGAACGCTTTTACCACATATAACATCAATATGCCGATTAAGTCAACGTCGAATCAACTATTCAACAATAACTCGCCTGCAAGCCATATTAAAAAATCGCAATCGGGTTTCCGATAGTACCGTAATTAATTATTCATCTCACTGTACCCGGGTACCCAACGCCGAAACCAATGTTTAGGAAAACGCTTGAAATGGGCAGGCGTAGTACTGAGTTTTCATAAAATTTAAGTGCCTTTAAAAAAAAACTATGTGAAGGCTAATACCGTTAAACCCTTTCGTTTTTTATAGAGAAATATTTCAGCGGCAGGAAATTTAATTGAAAGGAATCGTATCCCCCGAATTTATATTACTAGCAGCTTTCAACCTTCCGAAAACCCTAGTTGTTCTTAATTCGTGCCCAAAACGACAGTCGGTTAACGTGTTCGTTCTTCTTGTGCTTATGCTATGCTTGTGTCACATTTATGTCAAGTGAGAACGGGGATGAAATAAGCACAAGCATAAGCACAAGGCAGTCAACCAAATCATCCGCCATCTTTGATTCGGATCTCACAGCCGAGGAAAGCTGGTATCGAGAATTTCGTTCATACTGCGCTTGCGTATGTCTTTATGCTTATGTTCTGGCGTTTTCACTTGCTTTTCGGCCGATTATGCTTATGCTTATGCTTGTGCTTATGCGCTAGTGAAAACCAGCCTTTAGGGTTAGTAACTATCGAGAATGGCGAAATCTGTGAAAATGTACTCCATATATTTTAATCTAGCGCGCTCGCTTTTAACGGGCCAAACTATATATTTTTATGTGATAAACATGAAGAAATGCCCGTTCAAACGAGTCCTATTTCTACCTGGATATTCGTATAACCCCGATGTTATGGTCTTCTGAAATATGGTAAAATTCAGTGTATTGACGGAATAGCAAATATTGTATTTTTTCACTGGGGTGAATATAAAGGAAAGAAAGTTTCGACCGACATAAAATGTAATTGGAAAGCAAGTCCAAGGGATGTCTAACAAGTT
Source organism: Dendrophyllia cribrosa (assembly GCA_024195265.1). Taxonomy (NCBI): domain Eukaryota; kingdom Metazoa; phylum Cnidaria; class Anthozoa; order Scleractinia; family Dendrophylliidae; genus Dendrophyllia; species Dendrophyllia cribrosa. The sequence goes on from JAJLRJ010000003.1 coordinate 14,083,895, forward strand.
GTGAAGATATGAATGCAAGAAACGTTTTTGTTGTCTTTTACGAGCGTTTTGAAAATGTACTAATTTGAATAATTTTTATCAGGCTTTTGGGCACGCTTAGGCCAATTTCGAACTTTCCTATTTTTAGCCAAAATAAAAATTCGCTGGAACTTTTGAATATCATTTCTGAAATAAGTTAACTATATTTCCCTGTAAACTGTTAAAACTGGCCGGTGATATTGTTCGGCCCTCGCTAACTAGCATATTTAAAAGCTCTATAGACAATGGCATTTTTCCAAGTGAATGGAAAGTAGCAAAGGTAACCCCAATCTTCAAAGAAGTGCCAAATCCGACCTTAACAATTACAGACCAATATCTGTATTACCCACTGTCTCAAAAATTTTTCGAAAAAATTATTTACCAACAACTTTATGATTACCTAAATGAGAACAAGCTCTTGAGCAATTACCAGTCTGGTTTTCGCTCACTGTACAGCACCCAAACAGCCCTACTTGAGACCACGAACAACTGGTCAATCAATATAGACAATGGTCTTTTAAATGTTGTCATATTTATCGACCTCAAAAAGGCCTTCGACACCATTGACCATGAAATCATTTTGCGTAAGCTCGTAAACTACGGAGTGGATGAGAACTCCCTCCGATGGTTCGCCTCATACTTAAGTAATAGGGGTCAAAAGTGTAACGTAAATGGCGCTCTGTCAAACACAAACGAAATAAGTTGCGGGGTGCCACAAGGCAGTATAATTGGCCCTCTACTCTTTCTAATATACATCAATGACCTGCCGAACTGTCTCACTACAGCCTGCGCAAAAATGTTCGCAGACGACACTAATATTAGTATTCCTGGCCGTACTCTCGCTGATCTTGAACCGATGATAAACTCTGAACTCGCGAATCTCAATTGCTGGCTAAAAACGAATAGGCTTAGCCTTAACGTTGCGAAAACCGAGTTCATGATCATAGGTTCTCGTCAGAGGCTACTTGTGGAGAGTAATGACGAAATCTGTGTCAGTTTAGAAAATCAACAAATCGAGAGAGTGGATCATACTACGTCGCTAGGTCTTACAATCGACGATAGACTCTCTTGGTCAAATTATATTAACGAAGTATGTAAAAAGGTATCTTCAGCAATAGGTGCTCTGAAGCGCATTAGGCCTTTTGTCTCTCAATCTACTGCAATACAAATTTATAACGCCCTAATCCAGCCCCATCTCGATTACTGTAGCCCCGTCTGGGATGAGTTTAGTAACCAACTGAGCGATAAACTGCAAAAATTACAGAACCGTGCAGCCAGGGTGATTGCGAGGGCTAATTACGAGACAAGCTCCAACGTACTCCTGGAAATGCTGAAATGAGATTCACTCTCAGTAAGGCGAAAAAAGCAAAAGGCAGTTGTGATGTTTAAATCCCTCAACAAATTAGCGCCAGTGTACTTGCAGGACTTATTCAATACACGAAGCACAAATTACAATTTACGAAATTCGTGCGGTAAACTAACATTGCCCAAGCCACGCACCAATTATCTAAAGCGTAGCTTTAGCTATAGCGGGGCTCAGTTGTGGAACTCCTTACCACAAGATGTAAGGAATATCAAGTCAATAGGGCAATTTAAAAGGGAAATAAACCGACTATTTCAATCATCGGTTTCCCACTCGGCAACCTTGTAAAACAGTAAGTGAAGTGTATATATATTTTTAATGATATAATTGTCACTTTTTATATACTGAATGATTTTACCGAGTTTAAATAAAGTTATATGTATGTATGTATGTATGTATGTATGTATGTATGTATGTATGTATGTATGTATGTATGTATGTATGTATGTATGTATGTAAGGGTCTTTTCGGGCAAATAAATAATTAAAAAATCGATTTTTTTTTCTGTTGTCGCCGGATAGTTACTGACAACGGTTCTTAATTCGTGTCCAAAACGACAGTCGGTTTTTATCCCTACGCAAACAAACGAGTAAAGTTACCAAAGTTTGAGGCGACATTTTACTTAAGAAAACGCCCGGGGGGGGGGGGGGGGCACTCGGCAAATTTTTTGGGTGGGGGAGTGCCGCTGGGACACTGAGACCCTTGACCTATACTAGACCATTTTAGCTGTATTTTGCAACCCTATTCTAGACTTTAAACACCGAAAAACCCTACCCTATCCTAGACCTATTCCAGACTCGCTATTTTCCAGAAACTCGTTCACTATCACAGTCTAAGATGCCATTTACCAGTAAACCTTGTCTAGACTAAATTCTTCACGCAACTGATCAGTTTCGCGAAAAATGATACCATATTCTAGACCAAAAATCTCTGATTTCTATACCCTATCCCAGACTAAACTGCCTGAAAAACCATACCCTTCACAGCGGCACATACCTATATAGCTCATATATGGGAGTACCCCTCCCCCCCCCCCCCCCCCCCCCCCCCCCCCCCTCGGGAGAAAACGCCAGTGTTGAATGGAATTTATAACGAATTTTTAAGATGACTGTAAAGGCCTTCCGAACCGCTTTCCACCGAAAAGGTTCGTTGGGTGCTAATTTCTGAGTACACTCCTTTTTTTAGGTATTGCGTGCGTATACAGTACTTAGCTTAATGGATCTAATTAAAAAGTGTTGTCATGAAGAACGGTAAAAGTTGCAAATGACATTATATTTGTTGACATTCAAGAGTATTTCCTTTTTTTGAAAGTCTTCACACTGTCGATCTTCAGAGTATAATTTAGCCATGTTTTTTTTTCTGGTTAAAAGAATGTGCCATCTATCAGAGATCTACTCAAGAAACGTTTCCTGCTTCCAAGAAAACCATGCGGTCGTGTCATTCATGGATTTCATGTTTAACTTAACAACATTTTCATCTATGAAGTACGGAATATATATTTTTTCCCATTTAAAGCATAGTACATGCTGTTTGTCAAATTGATTTAGGCTTCATAAATTGTCTCATCTGTTTTTGCTTGATTAAATACTTTCTTAAAAATTGATGTACCTCATATGTCGACAATTTATCAGATGGCAGAGAAGCCATTTATTTTTGGCTTCTTAAATTGTCTCATTGTTTGTTTTGCTTGAATAAATGCTTCCTTAAAACTTAATGTGTCCCTAATATGAGAATTTCTCAGATGGCAGGGAAACCATTTACTTTTGGTGTGCTGAGTACCGTGTTTTGCTGTTTGTTACCCCCGGGCGCTTACCGTGAACAACACGCGATTCATTGCACTTAGCTTCATTCCAGATGGCCATATAAGTTGAGTTTGGTGCATGTTAGTAATAGAAAAGGCGTAAAAATTATTTGAAATCCGGACTGAATTCTGAGCGACATGACTAAATAATAAAGAATTATAATTTATTATCAAAAGAAGTAAAAATAAGGTAATCAGGGTTACAGCGTAAAAATAGAAGTGCAGCTTGCGGAAAATAAACTGGAACAAGAATTCTTTTGACGGCCATGATCCGCCCTCCAACATGGTTCAATAATTGCTATGTATATTCATTGAAACTTCTTTAGGTAGTGTTTGTATCAGCTGCAATTACTAATCCTGACTCTGAATTTCCCGATTGTAAAAGAGGAACTATTAAAGCTAAGTTTTAACAGCAGGACAATATTCCATATGCTGAGTGAATCTTTTGTATATAGTTGCAAAACAATCATTTGTTTTCGATCTTACACATCACATGGTGTATAATTAGGCGCGAAGTTGATTGCCCTGATCTGACATTTCACGTTGTAAAAAAAATAAATAAATAAGAGAGTACAAAGAATGGTGTTTGGCTGTTTAGTCTTACTTATATCCTTTCAATTTATCGACTTTATAATTAGACGTTAGGTCAGGTGTCCGCAGCCGTTGACTTCACACATAATTACTTCAAAAAGCAGAACTTAGTAGCTTAAATTTAAATACCTAGTTTAGAAGTCGCCAAATAAAAATACACTTCAAATTGGTTCATTCAATTGACGCACTGCCGCCATATATCAGGGAACGTTTCGAATATTTTGCCGCAGTCAAACAACTTGCGACCACCAACCGATGTGCCTCAAAACCTACAATAATCTTATCTGAATCCGCCCGAATTTCAAGGCAACCACCTGCAAGATATATATCAGAATTCAATTAAGCATCATGGCTGAAACCACTAAACTCACTAACTTGGAAAATGTCCTCTTTTATTCGAGTATTCCGTTTCTTGTCATCGGACTGATCGGAAATGTGTTGGTTATTCGAATTGTACACAAGACGCGAGAAATGCACTCGCCGACAAATTATCTTTTAGTGAGCATGGCAGTTAGCGATGTCATCACCACTTTGTTGTGGTCATTGTATTTCTTTGAATTTGATCTACTCGCATGCAAGTTTGATGTCCTCACTGAAATCTCTATACTAGTTTCTTCTTTCACTCTAAGTGTAATAGCGGTGGAAAGATACCACGCTTTACTAAAGCCTTTCAGAACAGGATTACGGTTAAGTGAAGACAACGTCAGGCAGTCAATCGCTCTTATATGGATCGTAAGTCTTCTTATAGGTCTCCCAGAATTCTTCTTCAACGAATGGAGCGAAACATATTTCACATGTATTGGTCCATGGACATTATACATGAATCGGGCAAGCAAAGTTTATGTGATCGTACACGCTGTAATTACTTTATCTCAACTGGCCGTCGTCTGCTTTTGCTATGGATCCTTGATAAGGGGACTTTACTTTACTAACGCAGTGTGCCCAGAAACGGTTGGAGAAAGAAGTTCTCAGAAAAAGAAACTTGTCATCACCTTTACCATGGTAACCGCCGGATTTTTTATCGGTTATACACCAACTGCTCTTATTTACCCAGTCATACCATCTGGTTACAACGAACAGATAGAGTTTAAGTTGTACTCTGATCTGATAGCTGTGTTTGATTTTATGTTTGTTTGCAGTTTAAGTTTTAACCCAATTATCTATGCTTTTCGCAGTACAAACTTTCAGGAAGGGTTTAAACGCATACTGTTGTGCCGTAAACCCACCACACTGGACGAGTCTCAGTTGAGATGATTATTCAATTGCATGCTTTTTGCAGTTCATTTTGGGCAGCCAATTTCTTGCCTCCTAGAAAGCAAGAAATTGGCGGTTGCTGTCAGGTCAATATCAAAATTTAAATTAACCGTGAATTTCACAAATCCTCCCCTCCGTTTGTTCCTCTCAGTCACTCCAAACATTGCAAACATTATATATATATAACTGTTATAAACGATAACGAGATGATTTCGAGGGGAACACTTGAAAGTATATATTAAAATACCGTGGTCCCCAAGCAGAAACTAGCGGATTAAGGGTAAAAAACGTGTGTGGCAAGCCAAGACCCAAAACATTACTAACATAACATATATTTTAACTATAAGAAACGATAACGACATGATTTCGAGGGACAACACTTAAAAGTATATGTTAAAACACCGTGGTCATGTCTATGTCGCAAATTGCGGGGTAAGGATAAAAAACGGGTGTGGCAAACCACCACCAAAACGTTACATACATAATATATATTTTAATTGTTGGAAACGATAACGAGATGATTTCGAGGGGCCGGGCAACATTTAAAAGTATACCGTGCATTAAAATACCGTGGTCAACTAGCGGGTTAAAAAGAAAATAATGGGTTTGGCAAATTACCACCCAAAATTTAAGTGGGGTCGGCCCCTGGGTAGTTTATTCCCACCTTACCTGTTTAATGCAGTCGAAGCTTTCGTAAGCTGCCACCACGGGATTTCTAAAAAAAATTGTCGTAACGTTTAGGAGAATTAATTCTCGAATGCGCCGACCACTTACTGATCAGACAGAAGTTGCCTAAGGTTGCTTAACATTTGAGCTTACAACGTGCCAAAGGGATCACAAATATAATGCATTTCATAGCGTTTTAAATGCCGTGAATCTGCAGTGAGAAATTAGACATTGAAACGTTTTGCCGCTTATTAATTAAACGTCTTTCAACCACTGCTAAAAGACGAAAGGAATATAATCCTTACAGTAGTTTAGTCCCTTGCGCGCAGTCGCTTACAAGAGCTTTACTGAAAAATTAAAAGCCCAGTTCGTTAATCTCAAAGATCAGTCCTCGTCGCTCACGGAAGCGTTTAACCCTTTCTCTCCCAGAGTCAATGATGGAGACATGTAGTGTAGTTCTAACGTTTGAGTCTGTTGACGAAATCCTATGGTGCGACCATTCAAATGAAACCTCTTCAGCACTACGTTTGCACGATACCATTTGTTTTACAATATTTTACAACATTCAATTTAAGATTTTTCTTGAATATCGATTTTTGGAACTCTTGGAAGTTAAAGGGTTAATTACAGAGTTTGTATTAAGAATGTAAACGGAGTTTCATAGGTGTGGTCGCTGAGAGGAGCTGTTAAGCTTACGGAGTGATCGATCGTAACAAAGCTTCTTTTTTTAAAAAGGACGCTGTTCCGCCAAAATAACGAAATTTTGCCCGCTTAATTTCCATGTTATATCGCCAAATGTCACCAAATATACAACTAAATTAGATAAAAAAAAGTCTATGAGGCACTACTTTGGAGAAAGAGTGCAGGATTTGCAAGGATGGAGGTGGATTACGTTCAGCATATTTTATTTCGTGACAGACGGTCAAGTTATCAAAATTGGAATTTTGACTTTTTTAGTCATTATTTTGTCTTTTTAGTTCATATTTCTTAGCGTTTACCACTTTTGCGATGTTAACTTCCTATTTCAAGATCATAAAGCAAGCTTAAAGCAAGCTCCTGGCCACAATCATGAAACACGATACCTGATCATGATTCAACACAATATAGAAGAAGAAAAAAAGAAAAAAAAAGACTATATACCTTTATCATAATTAAGGGAATTACTCCTTCAGCGATTAGTATAACAAATTATGCTGAAAACAAATCGCTGTTATCCTAAGAGGCCCTATGATATGTACATATAAAATATGCTAAGTTATGAAGTAAGCTTAAAAAAATATATATAGCATAACATACAAAGCTTAAAGCAAGCTCCTGGCCATAATGATGAAACACGATACATCATGATTCAACACAATAGTGGAAGAAAAAAAGATAAAAAAAAACTCGTGATTCGGTTTGTAGGTCATTTTATGTCGCTCCTTTCGCATGATTTGCAATCAACGATGCTTTGAAATCAGCCATGCTTTGCAAGAAAAGACCGATCAACTCCTTAAGTGACACGGTAGCAGAGCAGTACAAATTATACTTACCAAATACAGAAAGTTAAAAACTCGTCCTTCACGAACTACGAAGGGAAAGCACGTGTTCGAGCCTGCGTTGTCGTGGTCAGCTGTGTTGTTGAACCGCACGGAAGCGAGGCAAAATGTTCCACTAACACACGTCGAGACTGCTGTTCTGTCAACTCCCTGTCTATTAAGTAATGCTCCACATAAGAACTACCGTAAACTTCATTGCTCTGCGGCATTGGCGCTTTCCCACATAGAATACCTTTGATTTCAAGGATAGAAGAGTAGGGGCTGATGGTTCATAATTATATTTCAGTATAAAAATAAAGAAAATCCATTTGCGTCAAATAAATTTTAGGAAATGTTTGTGCTTAACCAATCAGATTAGCAGAAGACAATAGCTAATGATTTTGCTTATTTGATCACGAAGTTCCCCAAACACAATATCTTTTAAAAATTGCATGTTGTGCGATTGGGTCTCAACTTACTTGAAACCTTAAAAACATTAGACAAATCAAAATGCACCTTGAACCTTAACTTTTTAGCAGTTTTTGAGTCTAAGCCAATGAGATCACTAGTTGTAACAATGAAAAAAGTTGGCATTTCATCGTGCATTGCCGTTCAGCACTTTCGTTCTTATGCGGATCATTACTTAAAAATAATAAATTAATCATAGAAAAGTTGAGGTTAAGGCATTTCTTCACATAAATATGGTTAATGTCATGTGTTATTATGCCTTCAAAAACTCATTAATAGTTCATGAGCATATCAGCCAATCACACGACGCAAATCGATCACATGTATGAGCCTTTATAGCGGAGCCCACGGGCCGAAGGCCCGGCGGAGCACCATACTCATAGAACCTATGCCGTCATTTTTCATGTTCATGGCTAGCGGAATGTTTCGCGGGCGCGTTGTGCGCCCGCCGAAGGCCCGCCGTACGCGTTGGGCTAGCTCGCTGGCGCGTATGACGTCGCAAAACATGCGCGCGTGACGCCACAAAACATCCGGGATCTTTGAGGCTTTGTTTTTCGCGCGGCTACACAGCCGTCAGCTCGGTAAACACTTTAGCCGTTGCAGGATTTTTATGCTATTTTTAGCGGAGAATTAAAGTCGTTATTACCCAACATTTTTTGGCGGTTTGCTACTCAAGACAGGATAATAATTAAGGGATACTCAGAAGCCGGTTTAGTGGAAAGAGAAGAGCTTTCAGGGATAAAATCTTGCTTCGAGGAACTATATACGGTTTTAGCAATGTGAAGAGATGGGTTCGTTTTACGGATTTCAGCACCAAAGCGGAGATTTAAAGAATTTCCAAGTACAGTAGTCGCCGGAGGGACTTAAAGATAAAACAAATTACATTTTTCGATAGGAATTTATCTTGATATCAATCTGTGATTGACTTTTTGTTTGTGTTCTCGTTACGTTTTGGAGAATTTTTTGGACCAGTCCCTTGAAGGGTTTACACGTTGGGACCTGTTTCGCAACAAGATAGCAGCATTTATGACGATTTTTAAAAAAGAATATCACTTTATGGAGATGGAAAAAGAGCAATTTTCAACAGAGAAACCAAATTTACTAAATTAACCGCTGAAAGTGTATCAGTCAGCTCTGAGCGTTACTGGACAAACTGTGTTCACCATGGAGTGTTGACAGTGTTCGTAATCTCCTATTTCGACCATATTTCGATAAAGGTTTTTCTTTACTGTTTAGGTGTTGTATATTGCTGCATAGAACCTGAAAAAAAAATGACTGCACTATGTCATCAAGACCTCCAATACCAGTGTTAGAATATTCTCCAGGCTAGTTCTATCAGATAAAAACATCCGATGAAATTTGCATAACATAAACCGGATGTCACACATTCTCTTCATGAAATGGCGCGCATAAATGCTAGCGAGAAAATTTGGCGGGAACTTTGTTTGCATTGCCGCCATCTTGAAACGGAGAACGTACAGAATTATGGGAGCTTAAAATGCTGATCAGCGATTGGTTCATTTTCATTTCGTCGCAGGGACCAGTCCCACGAACTGTTCACACGAAGGGATCAAGCAAAATTTGAGCGGACCAGTCCGAGTTTGAATTTGTGGGACCAGTTGCGGGGACCAAAATTCAGTCCATGCGACTAGATTTCTGCCGAAAATTAGCAGTTCACACGGAGGGATTTGGTCCCCGGGACTAGTCGCAGGGACTGGTCGCAGGGACTAGTCCCCTCGTGTGTCCCGACCTTAAGTCCCTCGCTTGCTTGAAAATTCTTTAAATCTCCGCGTTGGTTCTGAAATCCGTAATAAAAACAAACATCTCCCGCATTGATATAAACGTATGAAGGTCCTCGAAGCAAGATTTTATCCCTTAAAGCTCTTCTTTTTCCACTAAAGCGGCTTCTGAGTATCCCTTATTGAGTATCCCTGTCTTGAGTAGCAAACCGCGAAAAAATGCAGGGAAATAACGACTTTACTGCTCCACTAAACCCCGCGAAAGATCCAACTTTTAAAGTGTTTACCGAGCTGACAGCTGTGTAGCCGCGCGTGTGGCGTCATACGCGCATGTTTTGCGACGTCATACGCGCCCGCGAATTAGCCCTGCCCAACGGACACACATGTCACGGAGGCGCGTCCGCGAAGCATTCCGCTAGCCATGACCATGAAAAATGACGGGCACAGGTTCTATGAGTATGGGGCTGCGCAGCCGGGTCTTCGGCCCGGCGAGTGCTCCGCTATAATAGACGTAACAAACTAATGGGTCGTTTGGCATATTCGTCACCGAGAATATTCGTTCAGTTCAGTTTGTTTGTACAGAGTACATCAGCTTCTTTGTGACTACAATTTGTATCCGACGCGTTTAAGTGGTGTAACGATTTTGAATGTTAAGCCCTGAAAGCGAATCCATTCAGCGATCCCAAAACTGGTAACGTCGGCAGCTTTGCGAGTTGGTAACAACAAATTAAAAGCGCGAATTTCGGCTAAACTGTACAATACTCGGCCAGACTTATTTGCATCTCGTTGAATAAGAATGTATCCTTTTGTTTTTATTTGCCTCGTTCTATAAAACGTTCTGGGATATTTAAATAAGTGGCCGGGTATTCTAAAATCGCTCCAATTAAACGCTTTAAAATATTGGCAAATTGAGTTCAAATAGATGTGCTGGGAGTATAGCAAGAAGCAATAAAACAATAGAAAAAATATTGTCAACCTTACTCTGGAATGATGTGCTGCAGGTAGGATATAAAATTATATTAATTTTCTTAAAGGGATAGTATGACGAGGTTCCACGCGCGGCACTGTTCACTGTAGGTGGTTTGCAATCAATCTCTAGAGACATAGATAACAATAGTGAAACGAACAAATGCTGGTGGACGAACAAAAGGAGCTAATGAGAGAACTATTGTTTATGTCCACCAGCATGGCGGCGATGACGTAACATGAAAACCACCTATTCTTGCACCGGAATTTTGGACATATCACTGTTAAAAGTGATTTTTTTCTTTCTTTTGGCTATCAAAACGGATTTTTTCATTCAACAAATACCTCCACTTCTCGACGGCCTTTTTGAATTTGCGGAATTAAACTTGAAAAGTGGGCCGACGTTTTCGAGTTTCGACCTCGTGATACTATCCCTTTAACAACCACAAAGAGCAATTATCATTTGAGAATAGTTTAGCTCGCATAACTCAGTGCATATATTAAAACGCTGTCATTTTGCATATATTACACACGCTTAACTCAGTTTTTTCGATGTTTGGTATGGAGTAGAATGAAAAACAACATAGAAACTTAAGACTAAACCTGTTGAATTCAATTCTGTGTAACTATATCAACTTAATGATAAATTAAGGTTTCCTCCATAAAACATTCAATGAAATAAACTTAAGCGTACCTTCGTCCCGGGGGGGGGGGGGGGGGGGGGGGGGGGGTACTCCCTATAATGGGCTATACGGGGATGCTCCGCCCGAAAGGGGTACCTTTTTGATGCTGGAGGTATATGAAAGGGTCGGGATTTAACGAGTTGAAGTATGTGAAAGGGTAGGGATTTCACGAAGAATAGGAAATGGTAGCGAAAACACGAGTTGAAGCATAAAAAAGGTTGGGAAAACTGCAATTTAAGTAATATAAATAGAGCCTTTCAAAATATATCAAACAGACGCACGCAAAGGCTATATGAAAGGGGTACCATTTTCAACGAAAGGTATATGAAAGGGGTACCATTTTTAATGAAAGGTATATGAAAGGGGAACCTTTTCTGTCAAAAACGGTATATGAAAGGGTAAGGGTTTGGACCTCGGGGCGGAGCATCCCCGTACAAAACTTTGTTGAGTACCCCCCCCACCCCGGGACATTCGTTCAGTTTGGCTGAAGGAAATAGTCTCCCGCATTAGCTTGGGGCTTGGCTCTGGCGGCTCAAAGGTTTTTTTCTGTTTCTTGAATAATTCTGAGGGAAACATAAATAAACAAAACAACAAACAACGACCTTGAGAAGGACAAATAAACTTTACGTGCGCCGTCGTGCTCGCTCGCGCGCAGTTTCTGATTTCTGCGCCGAGCAAGTCGAGTGCTTCGCAGGCATAAACATGTGTAACTAAATATAAATTTTTCTTTCACCTTCTTTCCATCGACGAAATTTCTTTCCCTTCTACTGGAGTTTGTAGGACATTTTTAAAGCTCTTCTTAGGGGCCTTTTTAGAACGACAAGGCAATAATTTCTTCAACTTTCAACACGGTTTTACTCATTGAGATGTGAACATGTGGGTGAAGGAGGTGAGAAAAGGGCGCCAAATGTTTATCGCACGGGGCCGACTGATTTATTATTTGATTCGTTATCCAAGTCTTGACATTTTCCCTATTGGTCGAGTGGTGATAGCGGAAATGACAGTTGAATGACAGCTATTCTCACCTTTTCGCCACCTCGTTCCCAGGAGGGGTACATTGGGGGGTAGCCCATACCGCAATACCGCAGCATAAAATCAAAAATACCGCGAAAATCGACAAAATACCGATACCGCAGGTATGGATATCAGTCGGGTACAAATAGTTTTGGAGGGATGTAGGATAAGCGATCTAGTTACGGTCAGTTGCGCGTTTTACGTAGTCGCAGTAAGACTTACCTCGGAGAAGGAACTAAATTTTCGCGGCAAATGACCACGTGACACTCATAACAGTTCCAGGTTGCATACCGAAAATGTTTATTGCTCGCTACAAGTGATATCCCCCGAATTCACGATTAGAATCAACTTTCGCTTTTGCTCCGAGAATGAAGCTCAGTAGTTGTTTTTTTTTTACAGCAACTGATCACGTGACTCACTCGAAAGAGTTACAGTTGTTACATGTGATAACTTGTTGTTTTATGTTTAATCGCGTTCAAAAACACAATCCTAATTTCGTGTTCGTTTCCCTGTGCCTTACACGTAGAAAAATTTGAGATTTTTTGGTGCCGGTCTTCCAAATGGCCGCCCCTATTGCTTTTTTCAGGGGCTCATTTCCACCGGAAACCTTCGAACGCGTCTCCATTATCTCCGATTACTGCTAGTTAATATGTCTCTCAAGTAAAGTTGGAGTTATTTTCCCTGGTTTTCCTGTCTTCGGTACCATGTAAACGCGGTACGACTACTCGTTTCGGTATCAAATCACTATTTTGGTATAAAACTGTATAAAATCACTATTTTGCGTAAATCGTTTCTTGTCTTTCTTTGTGACTTTTGTGATCATTGTAAAGAGAATTCCCATCATGTGATGTTACAAGCGATACAAACTTACCAAACACAGTAACTGTTTCTAAGCTTAATAACCCTTTTCTCTGCCTCGTTGACCTTGCATCTGAACTTATTTTTCTTTCGGAAGTTCTCACCGCCCTTTCCCTCTTCATAAAAGATCGCCACACAGTCTATTATTATTTCTCTTGTCTCGTCTGTCTCTGTGGCCGCCATGACAAAGGACACAAAGGTCATAAACCAAAACCATCCAACTGCAACGTGTTCGCAACTCGATCCTTGTCAGTGTTTCAGATTGTCTCCTACTAAGACAACTCACGTAGAAGCGTTGCGTAAGGAAATGCCCGGCTGGCTGCGCGCAATTCGCTGGCTGTCACATTCCATCATGAGTTTATGAATGACGCTGCTGTTATACGGTAGTTATTACACACGTCATCTGGGGATCTCTAGGAGTGTTATTACATAATACTATTTGGGGAATGACAGCAAAGGTCAGCAAACCATCAGCCCTTTAAATACCGAAATACGGGCGCAAAACAACGTGTTTCACCGAATACCGCAGTCCGAAATAATCAAATACCGCATACCGCAGTCTCAGACAATACCGAAATACCGCGTTCAAAAATAAAATTTACCGAAATACCGCGCGAAAAATGGTACGGTGTTTTTATTGGAAAAAAGGTTTTAAAAGGAAGCTGATGTCAAAAAATTTCCATCAAATTCAATATCTGAAAAATTGGTGAATGGGAAATTCGAGATACCAGGTAAAAGATTTTTCTACGAATCGAAATCGACCATTATTTTTTTTCCACATTCGTTTGTAAAGGTGATGATGCTACATGGGACGCGGACGTTTTTTAATGCCGTAATTTGTTGTCGGCAACATGTTGCGAGTTTTTTAACCACCTTCACAAACTTGAAACCTGTTAACGCAACAACTTTTATGATCGTTCGCGCGCTATTTCACAGTGTCAACTTTTAATCGATTTTAACGCGTTAAGACTTGTCCCGTGTAATATCACCTTAAAACCTGTCAAAGACAGCGGAAAATATTTATAGACAAATGTTTGTAAAAAAAACGCGATGATACACCCTTTGTAGCCCATGTATATCGCTATATTTATAATTTCTAAGGCCCCGTTTACACGGGTCCGGACAAATTTTTGCACGGACAAAAACTTGCACGGTTCCACCTTGCGTTTACACGGGACCGGCGGAACTGGACGAATTTTTGAACGGCTAAGTGTGCAAGTTTCCGTGTAAACACCACTGCAATCTGTAACAGAATTTGCACGGATCCATGTAAACACGTGGTCTAGGAACAAAATTTGTCCGTGCAAAAATTTGTCCGGACCCGTGTAAATGGGGCCTAAGATATCTAATTTGATGAAAATTATTTGACATCGAATTCCGTTTTTTCCCCACTCAAACAAAGACCTGTTTTGCCATTTTTCCATTTTGCCATTTTGTGGCCGATAAGGACTAGGAACTACTATCGTCCATGTTCATTCTCGAAAGGACTTCTGGGTACTCTTCTGGGTGAGAAAGATAACTTGACCGCTGACTTCACCCGCGCCATCTTGTGACAGTACCAAAGTTTGTCGTAAGGAGCTTTTTCCAGTTTCCAAGATGGGGAATAAAGGCATGGAAGACCTTATTCCCATTATGAACAAAATCCAAGATGCCTTTGCGCATATCGGACAGCCATCAACCATAGATCTACCTCAGATCGCAGTTGTGGGGAGCCAAAGTGCCGGTAAAAGCAGTGTGTTAGAAAACTTTGTTGGACGGTAAGTCAGAATTTAATCGATGTTTACGAGGATCGGAGCATCTGTGTGCATTTTTGGTTTGATTTTATATAAAAAAAACTCCAATAATTTTAATGATCATTGTAGGGATTTTCTGCCGCGAGGATCTGGTATTGTTACAAGAAGACCACTAATTCTTCAACTTCATCCAGCTAAGTCAGGTCAGAGAAATAAAAATAATACTGGAGTAAGCTAAACGTTAAACGTTAAATTCTAATCAATGAAACGTAAGCTTGTGACGTCCGCTTCAAATGCTGTCTCGTTTAATCCGTAAAGCTATGGAAGGCCTGCTTTGTTCATTTGTACGGTAAAAGTATTCAATCAATCAGCGAACGCGAAATATTTATTGTTTCAGATTCGATGCTAGTCGTTTGTTCATTTCATATTTAGATTTTTTATAAGCTTAAATGCATAAGCGGCAATTTTAGATTAAGCTTACGTGACATTCTCAAAATAAATATGATCAAGGTTTCCTTGACTAGTCATAATCATTGCACACTGAATGAGTAAAAATCAAACGTTTCAAATGTTTTAATTAAGAGTTTGACAATTGCGATGTTTTCCATCTAAACAAAATACAATATAATTTTGTTGTTGTTACAGCTGTATATGCCTGCTAGGCTTCCACCCTTTTATTGGTTAAACCTGGGGAATTTTTCTCTTTGCAAACTTTATTTTCAAATTGATTTACTACTAGTCGTAGCTTTTGTATAAAGATTGGTTTTCAAACGCCTAGCTGTTCATATCACGTCACATCATCCTTCACATCCCACTGCGAGAGCCTATTAGCAAGAGAGCAATATTATTTCTTTGATAACACCAAGCCAATAACAAATCTGATTATACAGAGATGTAAACATCCAGAATCTGGATGTTTTGATGACTGGCTTGTGATCACCTCCTGTCAAAGGGATTTTGAATCTATCAAGTGCTGCAATCGAGTGACATGAATAGCATAAAATGAAGCTGAAGCTGTTACAGCGTAGTTCTAGGGGTCATGGTCAAAACAATTCCAGATCTTGTTATTTTCAAAGAGAAAATTGTTACATGTGCATGAAGAGGTTGTAATCCATCTTGTGAAAAACCATTTTTCGACTCAGTTTAAAAGTACCAATAATTGGATAGGGGGTGGGGGATGAGATCACTTTTTTGAGATTTAACCTTATAAGTGTCTCAACTAATTTTGATGCTGATTGTAGCTTTCTAGAATTGTCAAAGATTTACATGTACTTTCCAAATCAGGCAGGTATTTTGGTTCATTTAGGTTTCCTTTTATTTTCCAATTGAAAAATTTATACTCTCCAGTAAAAAGCAGGTGAGTGTTTATAGTGTTACAGTTTTGTAAGCCTTGTAAGAACCCTACATGTATACCAACAGACAAATCCCAGTACCATTTTCCCTTGTCTCAGAGTATGGTTACAGTAATGAATCTGAGACAAGAAAATAACAATTCAACTGCAACCAATTTTACTTTTGAACCACAGGTTGTGGTAGTCAAACCTACCAGTAAAATTTATTGAATAAACAACTTTATGAGTTTGATTGCCAAACTGATCAAACTTAACCAAATAATAAAAAAAAAATTGAAATCCCCAAAAATAATAATTTTTCACAAAATGAGACAAAGGGAAGTGACCCTAGTAAGTTGTTTTTTACATGTACACAAATGAATTGCGGTAGAGAGAATTAAAGGGAAAGAGATCATCACAGTTATACAGCAATTAGCAAACATACAATTAGCAAAAATACAGCATACAATTAGCAAAAATACAGCAAAGTTATACAGCAGTTGTAAAACTTACAACTTCTTCAGTTGAAGAAACAACCCATCAACAGTTAACAGTACAATAATTACAGTGTATTGTAAACAGTTGACAGCTTTAATACACTCATGTGTACTTAACATGTTTTATATATTTCACACAGAGTGGGCAGAATTTCTTCACTGCAAGGGAAAGAAATTTACTGATTTTGAAGAAGTAAGAAAAGAGATTGTAGCAGAGACTGATAGAGAAACTGGTAGCAATAAAGGAATCTCATCTTTACCGATTAACCTTCGAGTTTTCTCCCCTCATGGTAAGAGCACAAAATATGTGTATTATGGTTTATCCTGTGCTATGAATAATACAGCCAGTCAGAAAGCTAGAAAATCACTGCATAGATTTTTATACTGTACTGTCCTGGTATTTCACATGCATGTATCCCAACATACATGTATCATTGTGATGATTCAGTTTCAATGTGTTGCTCCTTAGACTGTACACTGTTCAGTAGGTACATGTACATGTACAGTGTAGGTCAAATTGTATCAGATCAGATGAGTGATGATCTTGAAAGATACAGTTGTATTTGGATTATTGTCTGATTGGTCATATACATGTACATGTATATGTAGCTGCTTTAGATCAGCTTATTGCATTATTGTTACACGGCCCTTACATGTACATGTGAACACATGTATGACATCATACAGCATTAGTGGAATATTTTACAAAACTAGAAATATTAGACACCTTGTGTGTACATGATGACCTGATGCAAATGCTCTTGAAAGGAAGTTCATGAGAGTTTGTATTAGATTCTCTAGACTTTAATAAAATCCGCCCAACTTTGATTTCTTTGAACTTTGACAAACTGATGTTTGCATTTATTCCTTGCGGAGCAAGGGTTGAAGGCCCTAGCATAATGAGGTCTATAAATTTGTTGTGCGTGGACAGGGATGTAGCTAAGAGCCGGCTACCGGCTAATTTCACCAGCAGAAAGAGAACTATTCACCGGCTAAAATTTCACTAGAAAACAAAGTTTTGGGGTGATTTTGAAGGTGCACAAGCCAGAAAAACCGGCTAGGCTTGTAAATGAGCCTGCTAAGTTTTCTCTTAGCTACACCCCTGCGTGGATCGCTTTTAATAGGGCTGTGGAGTCTTGGGTTGCTTTTATATATATGTTGTGGTTCAAATTTTTCTTTGGTTTAAAAATTTTCAAACCAGTTTAGTTTTTATTTTCCTTTGTCTCAGATTCATTATCATATTCTGAGACAAAGGCAAATAAAAATCAAACTGGTTTGAAAATTTTCAAACCAAAGAAAAAATTGAACCACAACATATATATATGTTGTGGTTCAAATTTTTCCTTGGTTTAAAAATTTTCAAACCAGTTTAATTTTTATTTTCCTTTGTCCTTGATTCATTATCATAATCTAAGACAAAGGAAAACAAAATTTAAACTGGTTTGAAAATTTTCAAACCAAAGAAAAATTTAAACCACAACATATACATGTATATATACATGTATTTTGGGTTGG
The DNA here is from genome assembly GCA_024195265.1 of Dendrophyllia cribrosa. Taxonomy (NCBI): domain Eukaryota; kingdom Metazoa; phylum Cnidaria; class Anthozoa; order Scleractinia; family Dendrophylliidae; genus Dendrophyllia; species Dendrophyllia cribrosa. The sequence continues at coordinate 14,101,909 of JAJLRJ010000003.1, forward strand.
TGTCCTGCAGTTGCCTAGCAACCAGGAGAAAGCTCTAATTGATGTCATCCAGTGCGAGGAACAACTGGGAACGAGAATGTCTCAACTTCACATTTTGGGGCCATTGTGGCCATGCAACCTAACCTCTCCAGTTAAACCAGAAATTCCATCTCTCTGAGAGTTTTCCAATACTCTGACAAATTTACATGTATGCATAGCATTGTATTGTATTATATGACCATAACAATAGTTTAACAATACATTCTAGAACGGCACAATACAGCACAATGTATTACAGTACAATGCTATGCATAAATTTGTCAGAGTATTGGACAAGTATGATCTCTCCCTCCCCCGTCACTAAAATTTTGCAGTGCACCCTCCCACGAGCTTTGCAAGGGTCTGCGAGACACATATTTCTACATGTAGTTTTAGATTATTTACAAAAAATAATGTAGTTGCACATACAGTACAAGTCATGTGCCTCTTATTTTTCTATTACCAACATGTAATAAATGAATTGCTGACTTACAAACATACATGTATTTTTTCTTGCAGTATTGAATTTGACGCTGGTGGATCTCCCTGGTATGACAAAAGTTCCAGTGGGAGACCAGCCTGCTGATATTGAAATCTTAATAAGAAGCATGCTACTGCAATTCATCACCAAATCAAACTGCCTTATATTGGCAGTGTCTCCAGCAAACACTGATCTCGCCAATTCTGATGCTTTGAAGATTGCGAAAGAGGTGGATCCTGAGGGTAAGAATCTAAGAGCTTGATGGCAGTGTAATATAGCAGGGCTCGAAATTGCGACCGTATCGGTCGCATTTGCGACCAAGTTTGCTTCCTTTGCGACTAAAACGTCTTCAGCAGTCGCAACTTTGCGACCAGTTTTTACCTCAATTCATTAAAAAAAATTAAAAAATGAAAATTTTGTGTCCTACTTTTATGGAGATTTGAAAATGTAAAGGCAACATCCTGCTCAAGTTCCGAACGACGCAAGGCCCACAACGCAAACAACGTAAACCAAATCGCTTGGATCGCTTGACGAGACTCCACTATTTCAGCGGTTCTATTCTTAAATGGTAGGTACTTTATGTATGGGGACTGATTTATACAACTCAAAATTTCGTTTCCGGTTCCGGGCCTGTTGACGCGAAAACGCGCAATTTATTTTTTGTAGGCACAAAATTGCGAAGCGGGAAATTAGTTAGCTAACATTTATAAAGTTTCTTATGGATATGCGGCACATAAAGCTTACTTTTCATAACGTTGCTATTTTAGATAAAAAGCAAAGGGTTTCAAAAATTTGTTTGGAAGTTTAGCAGGAACTGCACACACGCCCGCTGCGTTTGTTCCCTGTGGAGATTTTTTTCTCTAGACTGCGAACAGGCTCCCTAGCGAGAACGAGCGTAAATAAATACTTAGCTATTTGGCGAGCGAAGTCAGCCGATCGTGAATTGGGGAGAAAACCAACGCTCCGTTCGCTTCGACTCGCTTTGCTCGCAATATTAATTTATCGCAAATTTTTCACTGGAGAACGCACACAATTATGCGGCAGAATCCCACGCTGTAATCTGCATCGTCCATTCGGGAATGCCCCCCTGGGAGATAAACCAAAATTTTGATTGACGTGTGAGCTTTCTGATCCAATGGGTATTTCCCTTCGCGGTCTTTTTCCCTGCTGGTTTCCGCGGCTTACAACGCAGCTCTTGTTTTATCGATCGTGCTCGCTGCAATTAACTGTGGGCTACGACATGATGTCAGCAGATGTTCAGGAGTTAGCCAATTTCAAGAACCATCTTTTAAATAATGAAATCGACGAAGCGAAGAGTATCCTTGCTAGAAAAAAAGCAGTGTTCCGCGATACAACCAGGACCGCGAGAGAAACGCTCAGAAATCTTCCTCGTGATGATCTCGGCACATCATTGATCCCTGCAAATGTTACGGTCAAGCAAGGAGAAAATAAGTTTGCCCTCAGAGCCACAGCAAATGGAGACTGTCTTTTTAATACTGCATCTATTGTTCTTTTTGGCCATGAAGACCATGCCATGTTATTGCGCCTTCTTGTGGCCGGCGAATTGTATTTTAATGCCACAATTTACGCTGACCACGCGGCATTTAGTGAGACATCGAGGTGCAACCCCGATCTTGACAAAGATGTTTTGTTCTTAATTGCGCTAACAAAGAGAGGTGAGCTGAGATACACAGTGTCAAAGAACAGAATAGAGACTGTCAAAGAAGAGGCTTTTGTCGCTTATGAAAAGGGAGAATGGTCTTCCCTCATGCATTTTATGGGTCTTTCCTCTGTTACGTCAACTTCGGTACTCTCTGTTTATCCCGATGTTAGTTTCCGGTGCCGCCCTTTGATGCATCGTGAACTCCATCCAAGGCGATGCCCATCAGAGATCTCTTCGAAGGAGACGGATCAGCCAATAACTATCCTGTGGTCAAGGGATGGAAATTTGGATCCACGACCAGGAGCGTGGTACCAACCTAACCACTTTGTACCAATAGTTTTTGGGGCATCAACTAATGAGACGCTTGAAGAAAGTTCTCCTCCCAAGCCCAACGCTGGTAGCACCCAGAAGTCTAAGCAGCTAGTGCCACTTCTACATCCAGCTCCGAAAAGTTTCCGAAACGAACTGCTGCAACTACTGGACTTAAAAACGAAACGGAGCCTGAGGCTTAGAAGTCAACAACTTCTTCGAAGCAGAAGATTATGTTGAAATGGAAAGATGAGTTCCCTTGGCTGACGATTACCGACGAGGATGACACATTTCGCTGTGGTGTTTGCTGTAGTGCCCCAGAGGTAGCAGGTAACACTCAATTCGTAACCGGATCCAAGTCGACCAAAAAAGAGACAATGCAAAAGCATGCCTCCAGTAATGCTCACAAGCGTGCCCAAAATGCAGTCCTGGCAAGACAGAAGCCAGTTCGTGGAAGTGTTCTTGCCCAGAGTTTCGCTAAAGGAAAAAAAGATCTAGAAGAACGTGACCGCAAGGACGTTGCCATGAAAATGACCACCGCTTACTTTATTGCCAAAGAGGAACTTCCCTTTACCAAGTTCCCTGGGCTTATTGATCTACAAACGAAGAATGGCCTGCAGTTAACTTCCACGTACGCAAACGACAAGTATTGCGCCCAAATGGTCTCGGTCATTGGCGATCTAGCAAAAGAAGAGCTTGCTGCTGAAATTGGAAAAAAGAAGTACATAAGTGTAATGGCAGACGGGGCAACAGATGCCGGAGGGATCGAGAACGAGACTGTGTTCTGCCGATTTGTTAAAGATGGCCGCCCCACCAATAGATTAATTGGCCATAAGGCTGTGGAGCACGCACACGCAGAAGGTAATCAAAAATCTTACAGTCTTCTATGAATAATTTAACTTGCGCCAGTATCTAATATGTTCTGTTTGAACAACACTATTTGAAAACGAATAAACTGTTTTGATGCTGATTAAAACGTTTAAAAGGGTAAAGCGCTTCGATCACTTCAGTGATTTTCATCAGTTACGAATGGAAATCAGGAGATAAGACTCATTTTCATTTGCAACTAATGAGGTCACAGCACTGAAGTGATCCGAACATTTTACCTTTTAAAACTTTTTAATCAGTGTCAGCACAGTAAATTCGTTATTATATCGGTGTCTTTAGTAACAGTATTTGAGCTTTAACACAGTTTTATAAGAAAAAGGGGAGGGGGGGGGGGGGGGGGGGGGGGGGGGGGTCCCGTATTGGCGTAACGGCGTTTTTTTTTGTGCCAAGTGAAGACCTTAAATTTACTAGTGTTATTTGCTGCACTGAACAGTAAGAGTTTATAACAAAGTAGGTTTTTCACTAAGTTGTTGAGGGTTGGTTTGTTTCTACAATTCTTGTAGTACGCACCTTTTTAAATTTCTACACTTAAAGAAAATAAAGAAGCGGGGAGCGGGGTTTAAAGTATTTCCAATTAAAATATTGTTTTAGGACTCAAGAAGACTATCAGCTCTACTTTCGAAGAGGCAGGTGTGAAGGACTGGAGTGAAAAGTTACTGGCTTTTGGTGCTGATGGTGCCTCTGTAAACCTGGGCAAGAAGAACGGTCTGGCAGCACTGTTAAGAAAGGAAGTTCCCCACCTTGTGGATTTCCACTGTCTGCCACATAGGCTGGAACTCGCTTTGATCGAGCTTCAGAAGAGCTGCAAGTCTGTAGACACGGTCTATAACATCTTACACTTAATTTGGAAGACCTACCACTACAGTCCGAAGAGCGTCAGAGAGTTGAAGTCTATCGCCGACGAATTGGAAACAAACGTCCTCAAGCCCACGCAGGTAAAAGGGACCCGTTGGCTTCCACACGTCAGCCGTGCTCTCAAAGTGTTTGTTGGCCGCACTTCTACAACTGCCACTGGCCAGTATGCAACCGTGTTAATGCATATGGAGGACTTGAGTGTAAACTCAAAAAATGCCGACATCAAGGGACGAGCGCAACACGTCTCTGCAGAGATGAAGAAGATCCATTTCGTTGCGTTCTGTCACTTTTTAGTAGATCTATTTTCAATCTTAAGTCGCTTAAGCCTTCAAATGCAGCGAAGCGACATCATCCTCCCAACAGCAGTTTCGCATCTTAAGGAAACGGTGACGCGCGTGGAGTGCCTCTTGCAACGTCCCGAACCAGATGGTCACCTTGACAAGTTCAAGAAAGCAATCGAAAGCACAAGGACATTTCAAGGTGTTGTTCTTGAAGGTTCTCTCGAAGGACAAACCAAGCGAGGGCGGAGCACAACAGTGAACTTCGAGTCGGAGTTGGAGACAGCCGTGACTCTGACCAGCCAAGGTCTTCGCGAGAGGTTTCACATTCTGCTTGCCGGCACAGAGAGCGAATTGGAAGCAAGTGATGTGAGCAACTATGGCCCTAAAGAGGTTGTCAGGGACATGCTTATTTTCAACGTTGACAGCTGGCCAACAAGCCCCAGCGACCTGATCGACTACGGTAGGCAAGAAATCGATCGTTTGGTAAACTGGTTCTGCCCCATTTTAGAGAGAGCTGGCTGTACCACCATGGCAATACAAGATCAGTGGGTCTCTCTTAAAATTCAGATCAACAGCCAGTTCCGCAAGATGGCCTACAGTACCCTATGGGAGACATTTCTCACCAAAGAGCCTTATAAGACCAACTTTAAAGATGTCTTGCATCTGGTGGAAATGGTTCTTGTGCTTCCGATATCTGCGGCCCAATGCGAGAGAGCTGTATCAGCCCAAAACAGAATCAAGGCCAGCACCAGGGCAACCCTCAGCGTGTCAGTGTTGGAAGACCTGATTCGCCTAGCATCTGAAGGCCCTCCTGTCTCCGAGTTCGACCCAACCCCTGCTGTCGACCGGTGGTTTTCACGTGACAAGTCCAAAGGAGAGCGACCAAGGAGGGCACATTTCAAGAACGATTATTAGTTCTATTTTTAAAGGAACACTTGCTTACATGCAAGAACAATGGACTATTTCAAGTTAAAGATTGTAACAGGACCTGAAACCACTTTTAAGTTTACGTTTTCATTACACGTTGAGGCTCGGATTACCAAATTTTAAGGAAGTATTTAAAGCATTCCTCAGGCTGAGTCCATTGAGAACGTTTTTATTTTGCTCATCTGTATATTTTGAATACAGTTTGTAATAATGGGCAGTTCTTAGTTATAGTCGTTTCAACACCATCAAAGTCATCAGTTGAATCAAGGTCTGATGTATCTTCTTAAGACCAAAACATACATTAGTCATAATGTTCGGCCTCGCTCCAAAAATAAATTAGATGTTCTGTTTAAAAAGAGTGTAGCTTAGTACACAATGTAGTTGATTTCAAAACGTCGTTGAAATATTTTTAATGGTTAGGAGTCTGTTGTACTCGATATCTCCTTTCTTCTGCATACATCGGTTTTTCTTGTAGATACTTGTAAGATACTTGTCAGATACTTGTCAGAAACTATTGTGTTTTGTGCTACTCGACCCAAGCCTCAAACGGTCAACCTGAAAACAAACATGGCGGCTTTTCGGATGCGCGTGTGTTCGTTCACGTTCGTTCCAAACAAACCTCGCTAGGATTCCGTTATCTTTCTGTTTTGTCTTGATTTAGACTTATTTAAAGATATATCTCATAGTCAGACATATACTTTGCCGTTTTAAGGTACAAGTCAGTAAAGGTAAATTGTATTTAAAATGACAATGTATACAAAGACGATTATCGAAGCTTTGCGCTATTTTTGTAAGCTTGTCGTGTTTGTTTATCAGGTGCTTGAGGGAAACATAAGAGGGATTTCAGATTAAAGCGATAAAAGACCGTTTCGTTTATTGAATTTTAATTTGAGTTCAAATTATCATTTTACAGGATTATTTGTGTGGACTGTACGTTTTCGAAAATGATCGAACGTTGTAATGTACAATCTTGATTAGCGCGCTGTCAAAGTAATTCAGAAACTGTTTTTCAGGCATCATTAGTAATAAACGAAGCTGCTGAAAGATAATGAAAGTATAAACTTATTAATTTATTAGTTAAAGTACTTATTAATAATTAACTTATGATTTGCGACTAAATTTTGGGAGTTTGCGACTAACTTTTCTAAACTGGTCGCAAAAATGCGACTTCACATTTTTTTTAATTTCGAGCCCTGTATAGTGAAATCTGTATTAAGTGGCCCCATATTAAGCGGGCACCTCTACTAAGCGGACACCAGCTTGGGTCCCAAAATTTTAAATCCAAATTAGGCTATTTTGTTACTCCAAACCTGTATTTCAAGTGTTTTTATAATACATTTTTATTAGATTGTGGGGTAACCATCTACTTCTATAAAAGGCCTGTTTTCTGGTAAAATTAATTCAACGTGATACAGACAGTTGTGAATTAAGTTTACATGTATGAATTAAAATGTAATGAAATCAGTACACTGTACATGTAGGTATATAATAAAAGTGGAGATATAAGAGGGTCAATATTTAACTATTATTGTGCATTGTATCAGAACTTGCATGTATATACCTGCCAAGTCTGCTTGGCAAAAAATCATATTTTCTTGAATGAAAACTTATAGAATTTAGATAAAAGAAGGTAAAAACCGAGAAATAAAAGCATTCAAACCGAGCAATGTAGTGAAAGTATGAATTATCTTGTAAAATCCGATTGCGAAATGGCGTGTTTTTTTTTTTACAAATTATTGACAACAAACTGGTACAAGACTAGAACAACAAATTTAAGCAAGACTTTTTAATGAAAGTTCACAGGAAGAAAAAAAAAACGGAAAAAGAAGAACACTTAAATCAAAAGACAAATGGAGTCAAAACCTTTGTAAACAAAATCGCTAAATTGTCTGATTACAGTAATTTTTAAGCCACAAATGACGCTTTGTAAAGATATACGACAAACACCCCGGCCCAACAAACTAGTATAACATGAACAAATCATAAAATCCAAACTTCTACTTGCCTTTTCAAGGAATAACATTGGCCTTAAATTTTACGGGTGATTTCTCCTTCCACTTAGTTTATCCAGCTCTCTTTGTTCATTGAGTCTTTTTGATACCTTGTTCAAGCATTTATTACATCTTTAGCGTGGGGTGTTTTCAGATCTTTGTTTGTGAGCCGATGTCAACCATGGTGAAACTTTGTTGGCTTTCTTCATTGTTTTCTTTGTTTGTGTCGTTAGATATTTTATCTGGCCAATGAAAATTCACTTTCGCTTTAGTAACTTTCGTCTGGGTCCATAATTTACGAGAAAATTCAATGATATTATTTATAAATAAGCTTTAAACAACAAAATCTTTCTGTAAAATTAGGAGCGGTCCGTATGCGGGGTCCGTATGGGAAAATCTGGACCGCTGGAGCGCGCGTAGTTAGCCAGTCAGATTCAAAGATTTAGGAGTCCAGACCGCTGAGATGCTTCCGAAAAAAATAAATCTAAGTATTTAATTGAGAACTACATTTTGTTTATTATCCTGTTAACATATTTTAATTCATTTCAGGAGTAAGGACAATTGGAGTTATAACAAAGTTGGATCTAATGGATGAAGGAACAGATGCTCGAGATATCCTAGAAAACAGAGTTCTTCCATTGAGAAGAGGTCAGATTATCATGATTATAATAACTAGAAATTGCAGCTACACTGTACATACTGTAATACTAGTGTGTACATTGTACCATATCACTAGCTACTCCGTATAATGGGCTACGTGTATATGGGGATGCTCCACCCAAAAGGGGTACAGTCTACAGTGTTTTTGAGGGTTGGAGGTATAAAAAAGTAAAAGGGTAGGGATTTCACTTGTTGAAGTAAAGTTTAGGGAAAACTGCCATTTAGATATTATAAGTAAAAAGGGCTTTTCAAAAAATCTTGAAAAAACAGACACACATAATGGCTAATTTGTGTACAGTTGTGTATAATAAAGAGATGCAGTGTTTCTTCTGTCTAGGTATATGAAAGTGGTACCATCTTCTATGGAAGGTATATGAAAGGGTCTGTCAAAAATGATATACATGTACATTGTATAAAAGGGTAAGGGTTTGGACCTCGGGGCAGAGCATCCCCACGTGCAAAAATTGAAAATTATTTACTCAATAGACCCACAAAGGAAAATGAAAATGAAAACTGGTTTCAATCACAAATTTTCAAACCAAGGAAAATTTTGATCCACAATAATTCGTTAACATCTCCATTTCATCTTCAATATTTTTATCTACATGTACATGTACTTGACTACATGTACCAACCACTGAGGCCATTTCAAGTTATGAGTGCTCCAAAATGAACTCAATGACCCCCTACTGTACCAGCTGTTGTAAACATTTTTGTCAATCATAATATATATGTACATTTTGTAATATTATAGCTTATTTGCCAACTAAAATGCAAAATTTTGCTTTGTACAGGTTATGTTGGAGTTGTAAACAGAAGCCAAGCTGACATTGATGGAAGGAAAGACATAAAGTCAGCACTGGCTTCTGAGCGTAAATTTTTCCTCAGCCACGCATCTTACAGGTAAGCAATTGTTCAGTGTACAGTCAAACCTCTCAATACAGACACCTCTCTTTTTCAGACACTTCTTTTGGTCCAGGCAAAATCCCCGTAATTATACATATTTTCCGCAGTCTGTAATATGAATCCTTTGTAATAATTGAAGGGCTCCCTGCAACAACGTCCTGAGTGCGTTTTTGGTAACTTTCACTAAAATTGTATGTTTTAGGCCTTTTAAAGCACAGTTTTGTCAAATTAATGATTTATTATTGTTAAGGTACTTAAAACAGCTCCAAAATGGGGAAGAAAATCCACATCTTTGAGAAAATGTTTTGGGCCCCTATGACACCCTATGGCTCCCAGGACACCCTATTTATCTTTTCAAAATAAAAAATTATTCTGTTTGAGGATAGAAGATTTGTTGACCTGGATTAAATCCTTTCAGTCATATGTACATGATCCAGTCATAATTTTGGCAAGTGAGTCCCTTTGGAGGCCAAAAATCCAGGATTTCCGTGAAAATTTTCCAAAAACGCACTGAGGACGTTATTGCAGGGAGCCCTTCAAATGGACTAACCCTAAGGAGTTTGACAAAGTTCACCTGAGAAAAAAGCAGAGTTCTGGCCCTCTAGTGCTTTGACTGTACATTCCGGCCCTAGTTACATCCAAAACTGCATAGAACGTAAGTTGGAAGAACTCAAAACGACGCCATTATTATAAACAAAACAGACTGGCCGTGAGAATATGCGACCGCAATACTCCTGACCCGCGCCAACGACCTGAACGGCGGGCTTATCGATCGTGTTCGCCACTTGCGACAACATGGCTGAACAGCGAACAACTCAGTAGTTGAGCGCTGGTTTAAGCCATGTTTCAGGCCCGCTCGGCGATGGAAGGACATCATGAAGTCCGGAAATCCTTAAGTCTCTAGCACCTCTCAAAGAAACGAGTCGTGTTTCTTGTCATACCTCGTGTCTAAAGCGCCATTTAGCGCTCGTGAAAAATGGACCTTGGTGGACAAGGCGAGCCGGCGGGAAAGTCTGCAATCATTTCGGATCAGAAAAGGGGCAGTGTTGTGAGTTGTGGCCCATTTGCCATCCCGTGCCGTGGTCGAAACGCCCGATATCCGAAGTGCTTCCAGACTTATAATATTTTGCTATAATTTTCGGGCGGGAACTCCATTTCGGATTTGCCATAGAATTTCCCGACATGCTTTGCGACAGTGGCACAGAGGCCCGCTGTGCGTGTTCGGGCACTTGAAATACAGCTTTGGGCCGCTCAAAGTGAGTTCTTGCTGGCCGGCCGAAATTGGGAAAGGCAGGCAAAGGCTGTGAGCCGGCAGCGGAGAACCGGGAGCGCTAATTCCTAGGAGGTCCGCAAAACTAAGCATGGCTGACCAGTATTGGCGATAAAATGGAGCGATTTTGAGGGAATGAACTTTGGTTCGGGATTGTTTTTTTTTTCTTGAACAGGATTTAGCATACAGGCCGAAACTTGGCCATGTGAAGTGAAAAATCAGCATAAAATCGAGAAATTTGTGTAAACTTAGGGATTCATTTTCTCGAGCAGAGACACGGAATTATCTTTTTTTGCATACCTTATTTCTCAAAAACGAAATTCTGAACAATGTTTTGCCATTAGTTTGTAGTTCAAATGCCAAAGAGGAGGCAAATCTAAGCGAGAATAAATAAAAAAAACTGGCCTTACGTTCGACATGAGACGGTTATGCACCCAGCCCTTCAAATGTCTAACTTGATCAGTATTCATAACAGTAATCCCAAGCGGCACATAGTACACAAAGACAACACGCTGCAGTGCTTTTTTGAGTTTTATTGATGAAAGGAACAACTTGTTTTTTTAATTGCTTTATTGGGTACTCTCTTTAAAGGCAGTGAAACTAACAACATGCGTTTTTTTCGAGTGAAACGAACAATTTGAGTGGTTTAAAGGCAGTGAAACAAACAACATGCGTTTTTTTTCGAGTGAAACGAACAATTTGAGTGGTTTAAAGGCAGTGAAACTAACAACATGCGTTTTTTTCGAGTGAAACAAACAATTTGAGTGGTTTAAAGGCAGTGAAACTAACAACATGCGTTTTTTTCGAGTGAAACAAACAATTTGAGTGGTTTAAAGGCAGTGAAACTAACAACATGCGTTTTTTTCGAGTGAAACGAACAATTTGAGTGGTTTAAAGGCAGTGAAACTAACAACATGCGTTTTTTTCGAGTGAAACGAACAATTTGAGTGGTTTAAAGGCAGTGAAACTAACAACATGCGTTTTTTTCGAGTGAAACAAACAATTTGAGTGGTTTAAAGGCAGTGAAACTAACAACATGCGTTTTTTTCGAGTGAAACAAACAATTTGAGTGGTTTAAAGGCAGTGAAACTAACAACATGCGTTTTTTTCAAGTGAAACAAACAATTTGAGTGGTTTAAAGGCAGTGAAACTAACAACATGCGTTTTTTTCGAGTGAAACGAACAATTTGAGTGGTTTAACGGCAGTGAAACTAACAACTTGCATTTTTTTCGAGTGAAACAAACAACTTGAGTGGTTTAAAAGGAGTGAAACGAACCAACAGTGCTTTACCACACTTGTCTAAACACAAGTCCGTGGCGAAGAAACGGCAATTTTTGAATAATTTCAGTATTTTGTCAGTCGCGCGCTTTCAAATAAAAAGACTGGATATTTTCAAAATTTGTTCCAGCGATTTATCTTAGACCTCTCATCCGATGGACTTCAAACTTTACCAATCTTATTTTCTAGACGAGAGCTAACATTCCACCAAAAATGAGGGTAATCGAAGGAACTCAATTTTTTCCATACATTTCTTCTAAATTTATAGGGAATGTATGGAAAAATGGAAAAAAAAAATGTTTCTCCGATTTCGCTGATTTTTAATGGACAATTACCTCTTATCTGGCAAATGAGTCTGACAAAGTTTGAAGTCCATCGGATGAAGGGTCTCAGAGAAATTGCTGGAACAAATTTGAAAGTGTCCAGCTTTTATAAATGGACTAACCCTAAGGAGTTTGACAAAGTTCACCTGAGAAAAAAGCAGAGTTCTGGCCCTCTAGTGCTTTGACTGTACATTCCGGCCCTAGTTACATCCAAAACTGCATAGAACGTAAGTTGGAAGAACTCAAAACGACGCCATTATTATAAACAAAACAGACTGGCCGTGAGAATATGCGACCGCAATACTCCTGACCCGCGCCAACGACCTGAACGGCGGGCTTATCGATCGTGTTCGCCACTTGCGACAACATGGCTGAACAGCGAACAACTCAGTAGTTGAGCGCTGGTTTAAGCCATGTTTCAGGCCCGCTCGGCGATGGAAGGACATCATGAAGTCCGGAAATCCTTAAGTCTCTAGCACCTCTCAAAGAAACGAGTCGTGTTTCTTGTCATACCTCGTGTCTAAAGCGCCATTTAGCGCTCGTGAAAAATGGACCTTGGTGGACAAGGCGAGCCGGCGGGAAAGTCTGCAATCATTTCGGATCAGAAAAGGGGCAGTGTTGTGAGTTGTGGCCCATTTGCCATCCCGTGCCGTGGTCGAAACGCCCGATATCCGAAGTGCTTCCAGACTTATAATATTTTGCTATAATTTTCGGGCGGGAACTCCATTTCGGATTTGCCATAGAATTTCCCGACATGCTTTGCGACAGTGGCACAGAGGCCCGCTGTGCGTGTTCGGGCACTTGAAATACAGCTTTGGGCCGCTCAAAGTGAGTTCTTGCTGGCCGGCCGAAATTGGGAAAGGCAGGCAAAGGCTGTGAGCCGGCAGCGGAGAACCGGGAGCGCTAATTCCTAGGAGGTCCGCAAAACTAAGCATGGCTGACCAGTATTGGCGATAAAATGGAGCGATTTTGAGGGAATGAACTTTGGTTCGGGATTGTTTTTTTTTTCTTGAACAGGATTTAGCATACAGGCCGAAACTTGGCCATGTGAAGTGAAAAATCAGCATAAAATCGAGAAATTTGTGTAAACTTAGGGATTCATTTTCTCGAGCAGAGACACGGAATTATCTTTTTTTGCATACCTTATTTCTCAAAAACGAAATTCTGAACAATGTTTTGCCATTAGTTTGTAGTTCAAATGCCAAAGAGGAGGCAAATCTAAGCGAGAATAAATAAAAAAAACTGGCCTTACGTTCGACATGAGACGGTTATGCACCCAGCCCTTCAAATGTCTAACTTGATCAGTATTCATAACAGTAATCCCAAGCGGCACATAGTACACAAAGACAACACGCTGCAGTGCTTTTTTGAGTTTTATTGATGAAAGGAACAACTTGTTTTTTTAATTGCTTTATTGGGTACTCTCTTTAAAGGCAGTGAAACTAACAACATGCGTTTTTTTCGAGTGAAACGAACAATTTGAGTGGTTTAAAGGCAGTGAAACAAACAACATGCGTTTTTTTCGAGTGAAACGAACAATTTGAGTGGTTTAAGGGCAGTGAAACTAACAACATGCGTTTTTTTCGAGTAAAACAAACAATTTGAGTGGTTTAAAGGCAGTGAAACTAACAACATGCGTTTTTTTCGAGTGAAACAAACAATTTGAGTGGTTTAAAGGCAGTGAAACTAACAACATGCGTTTTTTTCGAGTGAAACGAACAATTTGAGTGGTTTAAAGGCAGTGAAACTAACAACATGCGTTTTTTTCGAGTGAAACAAACAATTTGAGTGGTTTAAAGGCAGTGAAACTAACAACATGCGTTTTTTTCGAGTGAAACAAACAATTTGAGTGGTTTAAAGGCAGTGAAACTAACAACATGCGTTTTTTTCGAGTGAAACAAACAATTTGAGTGGTTTAAAGGCAGTGAAACTAACAACATGCGTTTTTTTCGAGTGAAACAAACAATTTGAGTGGTTTAACGGCAGTGAAACTAACAACATGCGTTTTTTTCGAGTGAAACGAACAATTTGAGTGGTTTAAAGGCAGTGAAACAAACAACATGCGTTTTTTTCGAGTGAAACGAACAATTTGAGTGGTTTAAAGGCAGTGAAACTAACAACATGCGTTTTTTTCGAGTGAAACGAACAATTTGAGTGGTTTAACGGCAGTGAAACTAACAACTTGCGTTTTTTTCGAGTGAAACAAACAACTTGAGTGGTTTAAAAGGAGTGAAATGAACCAACAGTGCTTTACCACACTTGTCTAAACACAAGTCCGTGGCGAAGAAACGGCAATTTTTGAATAATTTCAGTATTTTGTCAGTCACGCGCTTTCAAATAAAAAGACTGGATATTTTCAAAATTTGTTCCAGCGATTTATCTTAGACCTCTCATCCGATGGACTTCAAACTTTACCAATCTTATTTTCTAGACGAGAGCTAACATTCCACCAAAAATGAGGGTAATCGAAGGAACTCAATTTTTTCCATACATTTCTTCTAAATTTATAGGGAATGTATGGAAAAATGGAAAAAAAAAATGTTTCTCCGATTTCGCTGATTTTTAATGGACAATTACCTCTTATCTGGCAAATGAGTCTGACAAAGTTTGAAGTCCATCGGATGAAGGGTCTCAGAGAAATTGCTGGAACAAATTTGAAAGTGTCCAGCTTTTATATGAAGGGCTCCCTGCAACAACGTCCTGAGTGCGTTTTTGGTAACTTTCACTAAAATTGTATGTTTTAGGCCTTTTAAAGCACAGTTTTGTCAAATTAATGATTTATTATTGTTAAGGTACTTAAAACAGCTCCAAAATGGGGAAGAAAATCCACATCTTTGAGAAAATGTTTTGGGCCCCTATGACACCCTATGGCTCCCAGGACACCCTATTTATCTTTTCAAAATAAAAAATTATTCTGTTTGAAGATAGAAGATTTGTTGACCTGGATTAAATCCTTTCAGTCATATGTACATGATCCAGTCATAATTTTGGCAAGTGAGTCCCTTTGGAGGCCAAAAATCCAGGATTTCCGTGAAAATTTTCCAAAAACGCACTGAGGACGTTATTGCAGGGAGCCCTTCAATTGGACAATGGACTGGAAATTTCAGCTGCAGAGAGGAAATTCATATAAAATTAACCTCTTTAATATGGACACTTTAACAGTGATAACTAAATGACGAGTTTGCATTGGGCCATTTGGAAATAATTATACTGGTCAGCTATGACCTCTATAATTATACAGATTTTTGGCTTTGTGTCTTTGGTGCCCACATTGGAGAAGTTCAACTGTACAGTACTTGAAAACAGTAGATACATGTGTACATGTACATGTAGATACTTTTTTTACCTGTCTCATAATTTTACCTTTTTGATAATTAATGCAGCTGTTTTATTATTTTTATTTTATTTCTACTAATTTTAGGCACCTAGCTGACAAAATGGGCACCTCTTACCTGCAAAAGGTCCTTAACCAGGTAGGGTAAAGTTTATTTTGTCACTGAATGATGACATACTGTAGAATTCTATGCACACTGCAGCATTGCTGAACTGGATAAAATATGAACTTTATATACACTGTGTACATCAAGCCAATGTGACTTTGCAAAGCTTATTTTTTACCCTAATCTACTTTTTTTTGTAATCTATTTTTTACCCTACAGTAATCTACCAAAAATCTGTTTGATGTAGTTCTCATTTTCTGGATTCTTGGGTGTGTTTAATGCTTTGCTGTTAGTGGCGTTATTAAGGCATTGCAAACTGTGTAATCAAATCTACATGTATGATGAATTAAATTGTAGTCATAAAATTAATATTTTTAATAATGATAATTCTTCTTTAAATTTCCCAGCAATTGACCAATCATATCAGAGAAACATTGCCAGCGCTTCGAAGCAGACTAGAAGAGAATGTAATGGGGCTTGAAAAGGAAGTTAAGGGCTTTGAAAACTTTAATCCTGATGACCCAGCAATGAAGACTAAAGCTCTCATGCAGTGAGTGAATTGCAAAGCTTTGCTGAATTTTGTAGGAAATTCTAGAAGTTAAAGTAGCCTCTAATCTTGATTTCTTTGACATAGCTTGATTTTAGTAAGATTGCTAAGTCATTTATAGCCAAGCTTACATGTAAATACTTAATATAATTATTTGTAAATATGTGTTACAGTAATAAAAATAACCAAGGCTCTATTTTGGACATACAAAGAGCTCAAGTCCTAACAAGTTATAACCCTTTTTTATAAAAGCTGTTTTTTTTTATGCATTTTAACTGTTAAGTTTTATCCAGGCTGTGTAACTACATGTGCAAGTATAGTCACCACAGCCACCTGGTACTGAAAATCAAGTATAAACCAAAGCTGGAATTTGATATTTTCATTTTGTGTTGAGACTGCATGGTTTTTTCATTTGTCTTACAGCTGTACATGTACTAGCAGTAATTGAAGTACATTGTAGTAATGCACTGTAATAAGCAATTTATAACCATGTTTGCATGCTATCACCAATAATAAGAAAATCATCAAGATAGGCGATGATTGTGTGAAATCCTCATAGTCATATGCCAGTGACCGCTTAAGTCAGTCTGTGAAAAATTTCTGAAGTTATCAAAGCTCCAAAGGGAAGTTTATTGTCATACAAATAAGTGATGTGATAATCCCCCCTAAATTTCATGCGCATCCTCTCACATTGAAGTTTGAAGGATGGATTGGCACATGACAAAAAGCACTTTTTAGGTCAATTTTGGCTTGTTATGCATTTGGTTTCATTTGTGATACAGCTTGCTCTACCATAACATAAGAAAAATGTTGCATTGTTGCAGAAGAGTTGACGTTCAAATGTTGGGGTCTGCTACAATTGTGTATGAGTCGGATTTTGTAAGAGTCTGGTTTTGGAATAGCTCCAAGAGCGCTAACAATAGTTGGCTTTGTTTGTGTTGTCACGTGGTTGATGTTCCGAATTTCGCTGCGTATTTGGTTTTCAACTTTGTTACAAATGTCACTTGCGGTGGCTGAGGTGTAGTTTATGATTTATGCCGGCTCCAAAACACTATCGCTTGGGATGATCTGAAAACTGTTTGTAATGCCCTCAATGATAAAGTCCCTGCTAATGTTGTGATCATTCTTCAAGTTTTGTATCCAGGCTTGTCGATTTAAAGGGGTGGTAATTGGCGAGATCTGGGGTCACGCATTGTTTGTGGTTGTGTAATACTCATGTTGTGGGTGTGCTTGGGTACAATTTGGCACCGAACAAGTATGTTGAAAGTGACAGTTTGGGCAACGGCATTCTGTTAAACAAATAAAGCTGTCGCTGGTGTAGTGTAGGTGGCTTGTGGTTGGCAGTTGGTGGGAGGAGGAAATTTTTGCAATGAAATCGAAGGTGTGCTTGTCGGTGGAGGTTGTGAACAATGCATATAATGAGTAATCAAGTGTGGAGGTGCTGAGAAAAACTTGTATCTTAGCGCTCATATATACGCTGGGCTTGCCCGGCACTTCCGTTATCCATATTATTTAATCTTGATAAACAGGTTTATCACTCATGTAAACTAATGCATTGTAATAATCAATTTTGTAACCTGAAAATCATTTGGAGTACAGGTTACATGTATACATGTATGTAACTAAATGTATGCATTTTCAGATATCCCCCCACCCACTACATGCCTACCAAAAAGGCTAGAGAATGATATGATTTTTCCCCCCACTACATGCCTACCAAAAAGGTGAGATAATGAATATGACATTATTTTTCAATAAATTAATTATGTTCACAGGATGATTCAGCAGTTCAATGGTGATTTTGATAAAGCCATCGAGGGATCTGGAGACCACATTGACACAAAGGAGCTCTCAGGAGGTGCCAAGATAAATAGGATATTCCATGAGAGATTTCCGTATGAATTAGTCAAGGTAACATGTCAGTCTGCAGTTCCTACATGTATTATTGTTCAAATGTATAGAGACAACAACAACAACAACAACAACAATCTTTTTATTGACTCATACTTTGGTACAGAGTACCAAAGTGATGAAGTCACAAGACTAAATTAATTTTGTGAAAATATTAATTATGGGATTTGATTAGACATTCGAAAAGGAACTGAGGCAAAATTAGAAGGGTTTGTACATGGAGTTGTCAGAACATAAAAGTGCCAATATCTCACCCACAAATTGCAATAAGATGCTGATTTTTGGCAAGCGGGCATTTTTCTTCTTGCCCTTTCTGAATATATAATCAGATAAAATAATTTTACAAATTTAAGTTTTTGTGATGTCACACTTTGGTACTCTATGGGCGAATACATCCAAGTGTATATTAAAACAAAATAGCTAATCGCATTTGAAGAACGCAATCCTAATTTCGTGTTGGTTGTCCTGTGGTTTATGTGCAGTAAAATTTGAGATTTTTTGGTGGCCAGTCTTCCAAATGGCTGCCCCTATTGTTTTTTTTTCAGGGGCTCATTTCCGCCAGAAATTCCTTCGAACGCGTCTCCATAATCTGTGATTACTGCTAGTACATGTAACATAAATATGATCATGTAATAAAATTATTTGCTCCCTGTGGCAAGCTACACTGTACATGTAGAGCTTTTATTACTTACAGTGCCAAAATGGCCTTTAAATGTATGGCGGGCTTCCCTCCTGAATACCTTGTAAATTTGAGAGTTACATTGTATACCTTACTTAGAAACAAAGATAAAGGTCAGTGAATGTGTGGATGTATATAATGGTGGTATGCAAATTTTGCCTACCCATTTGTTTACTACCATACAATCAGGCTATGGTATTTCTGCCATACATGTACATGTACAATTGTCTGTAAAAATTTCAAAATTCACCGACATATACATGACGTTGCTTCTGAGCAATATACAATGCTCAAATTTTTCTGTCCAAGCCAAATTTACAAAATTAAAAAAATATTAACCACGTCTCATCAATGTCCTTGTTGTCATCCATTCACCCAAATAATTGTTTTGCAAATGTTCACTTAATGGCCACCTTAATGACCAGAAAATGTTGTCCAAGGGTGGCCATCTTAGAGGAGTTCTACTGTACTGTAGTATAGTCTACTGTCTGCAGGAGGCCTTTACTATCTTCCTCAGCATATATTGTATCAACCTAGGTTTTGAACATTATTAATTTTTTTTTTATGGAACCTTAGGTGGAGTTTGATGAGAAGATGCTAAGAAAAGAAATCATGTTTGCTATCAAGAACATTCATGGTATCAGGTTAGTACTGTGTTTACATTACACTGGGTGGCATCCCTTGGGCCAAAACAAAACCCCCCAAAATCCCAGTGAGACAAACCAAAACCCCGCAAAATATACTTATCCTTCGCACCTCCTCTTCACTTTAAAACCCCTCTCCCCCCCTCCCAGACTTACTCCTTTCCCAAGTTTTTCTACTGACAGGCTTTTCCTCTTTCTTCCCCTCACCATTCCTACCCCATTTTCCCTTCTTTCATCCCATTCTCTCCCCTACTTACTCCTTGTTCTCACATCTCAACTCTTACATGTAAGTTATCTATCCATGCTAAGCTACTTCTGAGTTTATGTGGAAGGGTGATGAATTATGAGTCATTTTTGTGTTTTAAAATAGGGTTGGTCTCTTCACTCCTGACATGGCATTTGAAGCTATCGTCAAACGGCAGATTGAGAAACTCAAAGCTCCTGCAGTCAAGTGTGTGGACATGGTCATGTCAGAATTAACAAATGTCATCAAGAAATGTTCAACCAATGTGAGTAGGAGAGCTTTCTTTTCATTCATGTTAGAAAACGTTTACATGCATTTCTTTCAGTAAGTTATAAATATGGAGTACATAATGTCTCTCTTAGTATGAAGCGTTTTTAGGGACAAAATTAGCATTGAAATTATGTTATGACGTTTCGTGTTTTATTCGGAAAGTCTAAGGAATTATGTTCGAGCCTTTCTAAATTTTGTTTTGCTTTTTATCAACTTTTGTTCGGCTCCTCTTAATTATGTTCGGAATGTTTGAATGCTGTTATCAATAACTTAATCGCTTCTCTGCTCATTTTGTGGTGAAGTGCATGGTGTTCGGCAAGTTTTAATCTATGTTCGTAATGTTTCGAATGCTGTTGTGACACCAATAATCTAATCGCTTCTCTGCTCATTTTGTGGTGAAGTGCATGGTGTTCCGCAACTCTGAATTATGTTCGGCAAGTTTTAATTATGTTCGTAATGTTTCGAATGCTGTTATGACACCAATAATCTAATCGCTACTCTTCTCGTTTTGTGGTGAAGTGCATGGTGTTCGCATCCCATGATGCAACGCGAATAAAAGATAATTATATAGAAAATTCGTCCGATCACGTAACCTCGCATTTGTTACTGGTCGTCGATGCGACCGCGGAGCTGCTGTTCTTCGTGTTCTTTACGGTCTTCGAACTACCAAACCCAGTTGAT
Source organism: Dendrophyllia cribrosa (assembly GCA_024195265.1). Classification (NCBI taxonomy): domain Eukaryota; kingdom Metazoa; phylum Cnidaria; class Anthozoa; order Scleractinia; family Dendrophylliidae; genus Dendrophyllia; species Dendrophyllia cribrosa. The sequence continues at coordinate 14,122,176 of JAJLRJ010000003.1, forward strand.
TACAAAACAACGGAGGTTTATCCTAGCTCCACTGAGACACACTACTCAACTACAGAACTAACCAACGGCATAAAGAAATAAAATAATTATAACGGCTCTAGACAGCATGAAATCTTCCTTTCAATTTGAGAGATAATCCGTCGAGATCAAAAGATCAATATCATCGAAGAGAACAAATTCATCACTGTGATCAAAAGGCGCTATTCTCTCTGAAGTCGTACTGGGAAAGCTTTATGCTTTAGGCTGTTTGAATACTTTTTCGTGACGAGTGGGAGTCGTGTTTAGCCTGCCTGTCTATTTTTATACTACTAACCAGCCATTACTCAGAGAGATATTCAAAGAACCTCCCTTGATCTCATATAGGAAAGGAAAGTCGTTTAAAGACATGCTTGTGAAAGCCAAACTGTAAAGGCTTAAAACAATACAATGGTCACGTAGCAGGAGTCGCTTAGGTCTGTCAACCCCATTTGTAACCATGCGCAAACTCTGCTTGAAGCGACTCGTTCGTACTGAAACGATCACCTTCACTTTCCCCAAGCAGTTCTGTCGCTCCTTGAACGAGTCTCATGACTGCTTCTCCAGAGGGGATATGGTCACAATAACGCACAACAGCATTGTACAACAAGTCAAGTCGGAATTGTATTAAATTGCTCCGGCATACAGTGCCTTATTCAACCAAAACGATGATATCTCTCCCACACCTGCCCAACTCGAAAGCGATAGACTCGTCCGCCATATTTGTTCTGGGAAAATTTGCTAGTCCCAGTACTTCTCGTGAGTTTCTTCCTGTTGTGTTTCAGTCCACTTGCCGAACATAATTCAGAGTTGCCGAACACCATGCACTTCACCACAAAACGAGCAGAGAAGCGATTAACTTATTGATACATGTAACAGCATTCAAACATTCCGAACATAACAGCATTCGAAACATTCGGAACATAATTAAAACTTTCCGAACATAATTCAGAGTTGCCGAACACCATGCAACTTCACCACAAAATGAACAGGGAAGCGATTAGATTATTGATAACAGCATTCAAACATTCCGAGCATAATTAAGAGGAGACGAACAAAAGTTGACATAAAAGCAAAACAAAATTTAGAAAGGCTCGAACATAATTCCTTAGACTAGCCGAATAAAACACGAAACGTCATAACATAATTTCAATGTTAATTTTGTCCCTAAAAATGCTTCATAGTTTTCCGCAGTGTTTAACATTGTTCTTGAATTGCAGATGGACAAATATCCACAGCTAAGGGACCAAGTGGAGAAAATTGTTGTGCAGCATGGTAGAAAGGGAGAAGTTAAATCTAAAGACCAGGTATGTTAGATGCTCTTACAGTACAGAGAGAAAAATACTCAAGCTTTTAGCAATTTTTTCAAAACACACTTGAGAAGGACTTGTAAACAACCGCCAATTTTTTTAAGTTGCAATCCACTTCCATCCTGAGAATCAGCAGCCAAAGACAGTAATTTGTTGATAATGTGTTCAGTGCACTGGTTAAAGGCCCAACTTCACCCAAAAGACGTTGCGGTCGTTTGTTTTTGTTTTGAAATGCTTTGCCCCATTGTTCATACGCGTGATCTGGGCCGGGTTGTTCAAAACGCGGTTAATCTAACCCAGGGTTAGCATCAATTTTGATTCCAGTTAAATGATTAATCAATGGAGATTTTTCCAAAGTATTTTTGCCCTTTAGTTTCGTCTCTGACTTGCTGACTTGTCTTTCCATGTAACTTATAATTATCTTTTGAAAACACTTCTAACAAGAGAAATTAAATCCTCTGTTAAGTTTTAATCCTGGGTAGCATTAACTGGCATTCGAACAACCGGGCCCTGGTTGGTTGCACGCATTCAAGCGTGAATTTCGTGTTAATTTGTGAGCGGTCAGTACGAAGGATGGAGACGAGGTTACCGGAGCCGAAGAAACCACGGAACTTGTCACTGAAGAAGAAACCGCGGAGGAAGTCGCCGAGGAATCCAACATAGCGGCGGCGCTGTTGTTAGTTAAAGGGGCAGTATCACGAGGTCGAAACTTGAAAACGTCGGCCCATGTTTTCAAGTTTGATTCGGCAAATTCAAAAACTCGTCGAGAAGCGGAGGTATTTGTTGAATCAAAAAATCCGTTTTGATAACCGGAACAAAAACAAAAAAAATCACTTTTAACAGTGATATGTCCAAAATTCCGGTGCAAGAACAATGAACAGTGCCGCGCGTGGAACCTTGTGATACTGCCTGCCCCTTTAATCGCCCCGAAACCTGACTCATCAAGAGAAAACAAGCCAACGAAGCGGCGCAAAAAACGCACGAAGAACCTGTAACGCAGAAGAACTGCCTGAGCGATGAGCTGCCACGCTAAAGCAATGGTAAAACGCTACAAGAAACGCCTCCTGTACGCCACGCTACAATCCACAAGCACGTGGAGTTCGACACATGCGCATATGTGCCAACCCCGCTGACTACCAGGGGACGCAAGCGCTCTTTGTTGTTAACTCCGTTAAATTGCATTTAACTGCATTTAACTGCATTAATAACCTAGTTTATTGATGCTTTGTTTATTATTAGTGAAAAGCTTGTGTCAGTAGTTTGTTCGATAACTTAATTTAATTGCTGCCTTTGTAATGTACTAGATCTCGTGAGCATGAGTTTTATATTTCCATTTACAGCGAAGGTGATTACAAATTACATAGAGTTCATTCGTTAACTAATCAACGAACGAACTACTCACGCACGCATACGGAAAATTTCTGTATGCGTGCGTGAGTAGTTCGTTCGTTGATTAGTTAACGAATGAACTCTATGTAATTTGTAATCACCTTCGCTGTAAATGTTTCATCTGAGCACCCGTGCTGACCACCATTGCCGGATTAGCTAGCTATAGGCAATTGCACTAATTAAAGATAAAGATTAAAGAGCAAAAGTTCACCCAATGCACCTTCCAACTATGAATTTAATTTCTCTCGTCATCAATTGTGCTTTGCAGGTTAAAACGTTTATTGACATGGAACTGGCTTATATCAACACAAATCATCCAGATTTTATTGGATACGCAGAGTGAGTGCAATTCCTATATCCTGACAGCCCATGCATTGCAGATATCTTCGTCTCTTACTGCAGTCGAACCTGTATTAAGTGGTCACCTTCGGGACTTTGGAAATTGGCCCGTTAATACAGATTCACTTATCATGCTTTGTGGGCGTGGTCAATTGTCAATTTTATTACAGTGCGGCAAGCCTTACCAAGTTTGCACGATATCACCAACCAGGGTAATCAGCTCCTGCGCCAACTAAATAATTTTCGTGACTGCGGATACGCGTGAAGCAATAAAGTGAATGAAATCGTAGTTAAACTTACTTTACACTTGTCGTAAACACGAAGCGACAAGATTACATTTAATCGTGCTCAACCTTGCGAGGAGGCGTGCCCGTCAATTGAATTCGCACTCTCTAATTGGCTAACTTGTAAAAAAGTTTGTTGGGTGCTCACGGTAAAGAGCGTCTGTAACGTGCAGTATCACTGTATACAATAGCGACTCATTCAAGCTAACAAGAACACAATCAAGCGATCTCTACTTTTAACAAACGGAGATTGTACTTTGTAAGTAATTCAAAAGGAACGATATTCTTTCTTATTGCGTCCTCACACGTCCTCGCGTCCTCGCACGTTCTCACGTCCTCGCACGTCCTCGCGTCCTCGCACGTCCTCACAACCGCAATTGAATGTCCCGACATGCTTTGCGACTTTACGAACATGTTCATTTCCACGTCACGCACACAAACGAATTTTCCATATATATTAACGTGTAGTGAGCAAATACGAACCGGAATATGTCACTGTAAAAAAGTAACGCAGCTGTCACGCTGTTTCTTCCGTATTGATTTTTGAGAAACCACTAAATGAAAATGCTTGCGAATTAGTTGCACTCTCAAGTGGCAACTAAGGGCGGACAAAAACATTTAGCAAGGCGTAAATCGACATCTATCCCTACTTTTTTTCAGCTGGTAACAAACTTGTCGAACGTACTCTTTTAATCTTTGATTTCTACTACCGTGTAGCATGAAAATTTTAGGCTGGTTTTCACTAGCGCATAAGCATAAGCACAAGCCAACATACGCAGACTCAGTAACATGTTGATCATTAGTTCCAATTGTTTGAACAAAACAGAACAATAGGCACTAATGATCAACACGTTACTGAGTCTGCGTATGTTGGCTTGTGCTTATGCTTATGCGCTAGTGAAAACCAGCCTTTTGCCTTCGATCTGCAAAAATAAGTTCCCGCAGAAAAAAAACTCGCAAAATAATACTCCATAAAAATTTACTCCCTTCAGTCAAATAAATAATAAATAACTCTGCTTTTTATATAAACCTGCGTTACAGGGACGATATAGAACGTAAATGAGAACTATTACCATTGATTTTTAATAGAAAACAGTTTTTTTTTCAATGGTAATAACAGTTTTTCTTGAGCATGGCAGGGGACAGGGGTAGGCTTTTTGTTGTTGCATCAGTCCTTTAGGTCCAGTACTGTATCACCTTCAAGGATTTAATAAAATTCAGTGAAATGTCTCTAAGTAAAGCGTACCGTAACTTAACAATTAATAAAAGTTGAAAATATTAAGTTTCCTTCCTTGTTAATGTTCTGCTACTTGAACAGGAAATCGCAAATTAGTTCCCAGCAGAAATTTCAGTCATCTCGAACCGCAAAAAAATGTTCCCGCAAAACACAAAAAATCGCCAATCCGCAAAATAAAACAACCGGAAAAACGTCATGCTACACGGTAGTCATTTTATACTATAGTACATTCACATCTTGAAAGCCTTACGAAATCGGTGAATGCACTGCATAAAGTAGTGAACAATAACGATTTAGCGCAGTGTTGATGTATCCTTTTTAAGGGAAATAAAATCGTTAAATGACATGGTTTTCGGTTTCCAATCAAGTGCCGCCACTTTAAATACAGGTAAAAATAACATAGACAAACATGGGACGGCTGAAGGGTGGCCGGGACTGCTGAATGGTGGCCGGCTCTGCTGAAGGGTGGCCGCGACCGCTTAATAGAGGTGACCGTTTAATGTAGGTAGCAAATACAAAGTTTGTATGGGCAAAACTTCGGGACCATGAAAACTGGCCGCTTAATAGCCCTTTTCGCGGTTAATCTTTCTCATTTGCATTACAATAAAATTCAACATGATTGCGAGGCAATTTCGGGCAGAAACTACAAAAATGATTTTTATTGTAATGCAAATGAGAAAGGTTAACCGCGAAAAGGGCTATTGAGGGTGGCCGATTAATAGAAGGTGGCCTCTTAATACAGGGCCGTTATATACAGGTTCGACTGTACTTTATTTTTCACTGTTTCACCCGTTTAACCGTTAATTCTCATGTATTTGCTGTCATTGTAGAGCATCAAATAGCTCCAATCCTGGTGAACGAAAAACCAAGAGAACCGTTTCCAACCAGGTTTGTTGATGATATATGGTAGAGTCTACCTGCTATAGCTCAGATGGAGGTCAGACACCTTATTGAGAGTTATATAACGTAATATCGACACTTGGAATTTTATTTTCAATAAATTTTTAAGCGTAAAAAAGAAAATCTGAAATCCCCACTCAGGATTGAACCTGTGACCTCAGCTAGGCTTAGGCTTACATAGCCTACCGTACCAGGGTACCACCGAGCTTCTCGGGTTGTTTAGGCCTAAATTTAACTATTTACAGCGGTCTTACCCAAAGCGATATAAAGGAGTCACCTCAAGGAATAAATTATCACTTCGAGAAAGAAGCTGTTCGTTCAACTCGATCATGGCCGAAGCGAACCAAGATTTACAAGCTCCAGAAGCTGAAGTGCCTCAAGTGCCTCAAGTCCAGCAGCCTGCTCAGGATAATGTGCAACAGCCTGCTCCTCCTGGCGCCGCTCAAGGGGTAGTTTTCTTGCCTTTTTCTTTATTCCCATTCAGTTTCCGTGGTTTCTTCCTCCGCCCACGTGTCATTTATTTCATAGTGGTCTTCTCTGACTCCGGAGCAGAGGTTGGTTTTTCGTGGCAATTGTTTTTCACGTTTCCTTGCTCTTCCTAGTGTTTTTGTTAGTTACAGGGACGCAAATTGCTAAATTACTCGTTCCCTGGTATTTTATGGTTGTGGCTCCAGAGCAGAAGTTATTTACGGCATTTGGCATTTACCTGACTCTGTCGAGCGTTTTGTTTGTTACAGGGACGCAAATTGGTAAATTACTCGTTCCCTGGTATTTTATAGTTGTGGCTCCAGAGCAGACGTTATTTACGGCATTTGGCATTTACCTGACTCTGTCGAGCGTTTTGTTAGTTACGGGGACGTAAATTGCTAAATTACTCGTTCCCTGGTATTTTATAGTTGTGGCTCCAGAGCAGAAGTTATTTACGGCATTTGGTATTTACCTGGCTCTGTCGAGCGTTTTGTTAGTTACAGGGACATAAATTGCTAAATTACTCGTTCCCTGGTATTTTATGGTTGTGGCTCCAGAGCAGAAGTTATTTACGGCATTTGGTATTTTCCTGACTCTGTGGAGCGTCTTTTTTTGTTAGTTACAGGGACATAAATTGCTAAATTACTCGTTCTCTGGTATTTTATGGTTGTGGCTCCAGAGCAGAAGTTATTTACGGCATTTGGTATTTACCTGGCTCTGTCAATCGTTTTCTTAGTTACAGGGACGCAAATTGCTAAATTACTCGTTCCCTGGTATTGTATTGTTTGTGGCTCCAGAGCAGAAATTGTTTACGGCATTTTGGCGTTTTCCTGACTCTGTCCAGCGTTTTCTTAAGTTGCAGGGACGCAAATTGCTAAATTACTCGTTCCCTGGTATTGTATTGTTTGTGGCTCCAGAGCAGAAGTTAATTACGGCATTTTGGTATTTTCCTGACTCTGTCGAGCGTTTCGTTAGTTCCACGGACGCAAATTTGCTATTACTCGTTCCCTGGTATTGTATTGTTTGTGGCTCCAGAGCAGAAGTTGTTTACGGCATTTTTGGTATTTTCCTGACTCTGTCGAGCGTTTTTTCTTAGTTACAGCGACGCAATTTGCCTAATTACTTGTTCCCTGGTATTGCATGTATTGTTTGTGGCTCCAGAGCAGAGGTTTTTTAAAAGTCTTTTGTTTCCTGACTCTGTTGAGCGTTTTGCATGTTAGTTACAGGGACGCAATCCCTGATATTGTTTTGTTTGTGGCTCCAGAGCAGAAGTGTTTATTACGGTTTGTTGGTTACATATACTCGTATCTGTTTTATCTTGCTTACTGGTAAATTATTTATCTGTTTTCCGCTATATTTGTTCGTTTCCTGCTGCCTACTTGTTTTCGGCTATTTATTTAATTGCTTTCTGTTTTGTTCAATGTTTGGCGCCTCTAGCCCCATGGCTTAAGTTTGTTTTGCGGGAATTTTCTATCTCAATCCTATGTCTGGGTGTTATTTCGTTGTCAGGAAGTATCCTGGTTGTGCAAGTATATTTTGTGTTAATGCAGTTAAAGTTGTTTTTTATTATAGGTTATAATTTTCACTATATTTTTGCCTATGCGTATTTTGTTTTGTCTCGATTTTATTTCTTCTCCGTTTTGCTTCTCGTTTTGTTTTATTGTGTCATGCTGCGTCTATGGATTTATTTGTTGTATGGCCGTTTTTGTTTCCTGGCCTTGTTTAAGGTTTTAATTATCACGTTTTGGCTTATTCTATTCAGCCTCTATTGTTCTTTGCCCCTTGTTTTTAGCCCCTTTTTTTCACCGCTGCTCGTTAGAATTTGTTTTATGCATGCGCACATCCTTTTGCACCTCCTTTATTCTGTATTTGCATATATCCTTGTTCCCTTCGCTTCAAGCCTATTTTCCTTTACGCGTGTTTATGTTTCGCCTTCCTTTATTCCCTTACTCTTGGAATGACTGTTTGGAACGGGAATCTTATTCCCTCTCGGATTACCGGGGCTCCAAGCTGTCATTCCCTGAGTCCCGTCGCGCTTGCCCCTTTTACCCTCTCACACGCCTTTTCTTTTGTCTTTCCCTTGTAGCCTCCCATTAAGCGTCTTCTAGTCGGTCATTTTTTCCATTCCATACTGGGAGATGTCGGATGATTTCAACCCTATTAGCCATTCTGCTCCCCACCTGCGTTGGGTTTATTATAGGGGTATGCCTTTAGACGTGACTCAGGGAATGACAGAGCCCTGCAACAAGCATATTTCTCCAGCTTTCCTTAAAGAAGTCCTTCACGGCTCCTCTAGCGTCCTCTCCCCCAAAACGTCCCCTACCCCAGTAATAGGCGTGTTTTAGAATGGGACAGGACTCTGTGTTGGCCCCACTACTGCTTCTTTTAGTCTGGGGTCTCTTATAGTTTAGTATGGGTATTTTAAATTGGGGTCCTTAGTTTAGTGTGGATATTTTATGTTGGGGTCCTTAGTTTAGTCTGGGTGTTTAAGATTGCGGTCCTTAGTCAAGTCTCGGTTGTTTGTGTTACGGGGAACCCGTTTGCATCTTTTCTGTGGCCGCCATTCTTCCATAACTCAAAGGAGTATGGGTAAGACCGGTGTAAATAGGATACTATATAAACTGCAAACCCCAACCTCAACTGAAAGCCAACCAGTTACTCCGTTATATATTCTCATTGAGGTGTCCGACCTCCTTCTGAGCTATAGCATTTAGACTCAACCGTGATATTTACCGTATGTCATAGCTTTTTTTTGCAGCAATAATATGTAGTCTGAAGTGTCAGCCGCTTCCTTGCACGCCGGCGCCCACAGGGGGTTGGGCGAGAAAGAGGCTGACACTTCAGACTACAATAATATTTTCCAAATTGTTTTGTACTTATTTATTTCTTTATCTTTATTTTTATTATTATTATTATTATTATTATTATTATTATTATTATTATTATTATTTTATTTTGTGGGATTCAATATTTGCGATTTGGAGAGACAGAATTCCCACGATCGCGTGCGCGTCCTCATAATTTCGCCCTATAAATAACCCAGCGCCTGCTACTCAGGCTACGCGTTCCTTCACAGGATGAGGATAAAATTAAGTCTCACTGAACGACTGGAAATTTAGTGTAATCTTTTGCTAGTTTAACACGTCCTCACTTTTTAACAAGTGAATACGCGAATCGTTGAACGACTTATAGCAGTTGCAGAGACAAAATTCACTCGATCGGTTAGTCAATGGGCTGTTAAAATTCAGCACGCGATGTGTAATGGTCACCTGCCGTATCCATGGGGATGGCACGCCTAGGAGAGGGGAGGGGAGGGTCGTTGCATTTATAGCGGAGCTCTGCGGGCCGAAGGCCCGCGCGTAGCCCCATACTTATAGAACCTAGAACCTATGCCCGTCATTTTTCATGGTCATGGAATGTTTCGCGGGCGCGTGCGTGTGCGGCCCGCCGCGGCCCGTGTTGGACAGGGCTATTTCGCGGGCGCGTATGACGTCGCAAAACATGCGCGTATGACGCCACACAACATCCGAGATGTTTGTTTTCATTACGGATTTCACAACCAAAGATCAAGCGGAGATTTATTAAAGAATTTCCAAGCAAGCGAAGGACTTAAAGGTAAAACATTACATTTTTCGATGGGAATTTATGTTGATATCAATCTGTGATTGACTTTTTCTTTGTGTTCTCGCTAGTTTTGGAGAATTGTTTAAAAAACGTGCTCAATTAAATTCAGTTGTTTTGATTTCTTTCATCGGAGACATCTCGGCCTCGATGACCTATAAATGGTTCGCGTTTTGTTATTCAACATAAACTTATGGAGATTTGAATAATTTTATGTATAGTTCTAAACTTCACTCGCATGCATGGTCTTATGCAAATATGTTTGTGTATTTTTTGCAATTTTGATTTCCAAATCAGTTTCTAGGACAATTTTTTATAAGCAACAGGTGTATTTTATTCGGAAATTAGTCGTACTAGTTATTCTAGACGGAGAAAAAGTTGTTTTTGTGAACTTTTGTACGGTCTAAATGTACTGTGCAAACGGTCGCGTCAGTCGTCAATTTTATTCTTGTGCTTCTGACCTTAGTTAAGCTAATCTCTTCATCGGCTTTAATTTCTGTTCAGAGAGCGACGCTGTTAGGCTCAGCCTATCTATGTATAGAGCAGTTTTCAACTGAGTGTCGAAAGTAATTACACAATTGCTTTGGTTTTGCATTGCTACGCTTTGTAATTGGCTAAAAAATCTCGCGCCACTTTTTCGACCAATCAGAAGTAAAACCAAAACCGTTTTCCCGCGCTTGGCGCCGCCGACATGTAATTGCTTCGAGCTCTGATTGGTTCATTGGATTGTTTACGACTGCAGTGATTGGTCAGAGTAATTACTTTGGTTTTGGTTTTACCACACTCAATTGAAAACTGCTCTATTAGGGTAAATTTGTAACAAAGTCTCTGTTTTTGTTTTGTTTTCTTTTTAGGTTATAAGAAAAGGTTGGCTCACAATAAGCAATGCTGGATTTATGAAGGGTATCAGCAAAGAATACTGGTTTGTGCTGACAGGTTAGTATGTATGCACAAAGAACATACATGCTTCTTCTTTTTTTTTTTTTTCACCCTCTTACACTGCCGTCATGCATCTAGCAGTGATAATACCGGAGAGAATGGGGGGAGGGGGAGTTTGGATATATGTTCAATGTTGTCATCCCCGCCCTTGAGAATTTGACTGGAATTCTCCGCCTCGGTGTGGGGGTATTTTAATTTTTGGCGAGGAGTAAAATACATATTCTTGGTGTCATTATTGGAGTGTATTAAACTTATGAGTTCGAGTTAGAATTTCGAGTTCGAGTCAAAATTTCGCGTTAGTTCCAAAATTTCGATTTATATTTTAATTTCTAACTTATTATTATCATTATTGTTATTATGAATAATTGTAGATTTCGGTGGGTTTTAAGTTTCATTTTCGATTAAAATGTACTGAGGACGTAGACGATAGACGACGTGCAGTGTAGCCATATAATCAGATTTTATTTCGGTCACGCTTAGCTGAAATTTGAGCAAGTTTAATGTCGCGGCTAAACGAGCGAGAGACATCGAAGAGCAGAGCTTAGTTTGGATGTTCCGAAGGAAGGGGAAGAGAGAAAGGATACAATTGTCGTCGATAAGTTCAGTACATATTATAACATTCGCTCTGAAAAGTATGATTTTAAAAATAGTATAAAAATAGACAGGCTAAACATGACTCCCACTCATCTCAAAAAAGTATTTAAAAAGATTTCAGAGAGAATTGCGCCATTATATCACAGTTGTGAATTTGTTCTCTTTGATGATATTGACCTTTTCAGTGCTGGAAATAATTTTTCTTACTTAGAAGGACATGTGTCCTTTCAAACCTCCATTTTGATCGGACATTTTACAAAATTGGTCGGACATGCTTTAAGAAAGTTTGCAATGCATTGTAGGGCGATTTCAAATGACACGGGGCGCTTTCCATTCGACCAAAAATTCCGGTTTGAAATTCCGGGTATTCCGTGTGACGAATGGAACAGTATTTTCCGGTTGTTTGTTCCAGGCCATCACGTTCCAAGTTAAGCGCGAAAATACAAAATAAACCAAAGAAAAACAAATGGCGGACTCGTTGCCTCTTTTACTTGCCACAATCAATCACGCGACGGAGGAATGTGCTTCCCCCATGGACAACTTGGCACGCGAAGTTTAACGTTCCCGCAAGAGATTGTAATTGACGTTTGGAGGCTGAAACCTTCTGAGAGAATGCAGAGATGAGTTCATTCAGTCGTGATAACTTATCCGCGGGTAGTCGAATAGACATAGCCGAAGAGTCAAGTTCAATACCTAAGAACGTAACGTGTTGTCTTGGGGAAACGATCTTATGCCAGCTCACGTTAAATCCAAGAGAATGGAGTAAATTGATAAGAGTGACAAGCCCACGTTGACATTCGGCATGAGTGTTTCCGATGATTAGAAAGTCATCAAGATAATTGATCACGGCATGAAAACCACGGCGGGCCATCATGCGAACAATGGCGTTAGATAACCGATTGAAAATGGATGGTGCGCACGAGAGACCGAAACATAGCCTATTGTCCACATAATAATTATAGCAGGTAGAATCTTGTTTGCCAAACATCCAACGGAAGCCTTGTAATTCACGGTGAGGGGGGAAAACCGGGACCCAACGCCACGCAGATTCGATATCAACGATCGAGTAAAAACAATTAGCAGTTGAAAATGACACAGCGGTGTCAATTGAGTTCATACGAAACGTTTCCAAGTCACGCTTAATGTGATCGTTCAGTGAAAAACCATGCGGGCGACTACAGTCAGTAATTGGGCGGGATTTCCCTGAATCCTTTTTGGGTACACGGCCGATAGGGTGAACACAACGGGGTTTAGTGTGAACCATCGAGATGCGGCCCAAGGCGAGTTCCGTTGAGAATAAATGATCCAATTCCGGTTTAAAGTTGGGGCACGTAGCACTAGAATAATTGTCAGTTTCGTAGTCGTCGATGCAAGATGGGTCAGATTCGTGAATGAGCTTAAAACCATAACGTAAACCATCGAGAATAAAGGCTCTATCTGGGTCGTTAGCAAGTTCGAAGTTCCAAGCGTGGAAACGTAAGGGGCAATCCTCAAGCGGGGTAATACTATAGTCAATGGGGGTAGAATGATCAATGGATGTTGGAAGCAGATTGACCTCAAGCGGGGCCTGTTTCGAATAATCCGTTCATTTCTTGCCTGCAGCAATGCTAGCGGCGCCTGAACAACTCTTGCCCTTGTGTTGAGTTGAAGAACAGTGTATACACACGTGCTTTTAGCGACAAGACTGTGGATTAGGACAACCGTTTGGGGAAAAATTCCAGCGAAAACAGAACTCCTCCGCGGTTGACCCACGGTTGTCCCCGCGACTGTCGTTGGTTCGGGAAGGGCGCTGAGCCACGGCCGCGTCAAAATACTGGGCACTCAGGTCATCTAAGTTCGATCCCCAGCTGTAATGATCTCTTGCCTTTGTGGCACGATAGAAGGCAAGGATGGCCTTAGTTTGAAAACGAGTTCCTTTGATTGCCAAAAACTTCAAGTAGGTAAGGTAATCGGCGGCCTCGCGAGGGCTCTTTGTGAGAAGAGACTCGAGGATTTTAACGTTCGCGAGCATGAATTGCGCGTAGGACAGCTGCAAGGGTTTTAGCTGTTTACCATCAGGGCCATAAATATAGTCAGAAGGCAACAAAGGCTTACCTTCCGGAGTATTGTTTCCATCGGGGGTCACCGACGAAGTAGTGGCAGCTGGAGAAGTAGCAGAAGAAGTAGTAGCAGCGTTGGCCGTCTGGAAATCCTGAGTTGGAATAGGAGAGGAGAACTCCACTTCTAGTTTTGAAAGTTCCTCCTCCAAATTCAGTCCCGGGAGAAGATCACTCTCCTTTGGAGTAACAGCGGCTTTGTCCTCTTGGGGATCCTCGTCTTCTTGCCGAAGGCGGGAAATCACGCGGCGAAGGAGGATTTTGTGGCCTACAACGAAGCCCATGTCAGCCAAATCCCGCTCCGTTATGGCGGCCAAGAACGACATGGATAGGATCTGGTTCTGAGCCAGGACGTCCATTACATCTTCAGGAATGTCATTTGATCGACAAAATTTAGAGAGCCAAGTACTCTCAGGGGTGGATTGCTTGTTCACTTTCTTGGAGCTTTTCCCTTTAGAAGGCATAGTAGAAAATGCGAAAGCGAAACAATAAAATACAATAAAGGCTAAATGTTACAGGGCTAAGATATGCTGAGTTATGATACATATGATACGATATCTTAGACCTAAGGAAAACACGTGTCACGCACAGATAATGACTATTCATCACTTGCTACGTATTATACTCCCATTGGATAGAATCCAATACTGTACATACAAAATAAACCAAAGAAAAACAAATGGCGGACTCGTTGCCTCTTTTACTTGCCAGTTTGGAGTTGTTCGACGACTCTGAAGTTAAAACGAACGATATTTTAGGCGAGAACGATGATATTAGTTTTTTCAGTGCAGCTAGCTGTTACATGCGAAGGAATTTTTAAAAATCGAGTCGGCGACTTTGTGCTCGTGACTTATTACATTCGTTTAATACATAAGCTTATAAGCATTTCTGTGCTACTTACCCGTCCTAGCTGTGGCCATTTCTGCTGTTGTACTAGCTATGATACGTGAGCAATCATGCTCGAGTAAGAGCTGTAAGCTTTCGATGAAAAACAAACACGCCGTGCACTGATATTGAGACGCCATCTTGACTATGCGGACACGTTTGATTCCGACTCGGAGAAACTGGGCCGAGCAGGAATGGTCGAATGGAACGGTATTTTCCGGTTGTTCTGATTTTTCTGGAGTTTTAGGACACCTCGCGAGGTTGTCCTAAAATTCCGGAATTTTATTCCGAGAAATTTACGTTCCATTTGCTTCCCAACCCGGAATTTCCGGAATTTTTGGTTGAATGGAAAGCGCCCACGGCCTTTTCTGAATTTTCTCGAATCGAGAGAGCCTTTTACAGCAAAATAAATGGTACAAACAGCGTAAATTCTTATTGTTATGTTTATGGAATCAAATGCGATGAGTTAACAAGACTTTCAAGGCAAAAGGTAAGTAAGGGAAGGGCCTGAGGATCTTTTGATACCCAGTCCCATAGCAGTTACAGCGACCCACAGCTCAAAACCTGACCAGTACCAGCTCCTATTTATTTTATTTTAGGAAGACAGGGTACTAAGTACAAGTTAAATGGAAGCGACTAGGAACGAAAATGTCTCAACTTTAAATTTCGGGCCATTGTCGGCATGCAACTCAACCTCTCCAGTCAAATCAGAAATTCCATCTCTCCCTCCCACATTGCTGAAATTTTGCAGTGCATCCTCCCCCTAGCTTCGCGAGGTTCTGCGAGACACGTATTTCTAGTTGCAAGATAAATACTTATCGACTAAAGTTTGTTATCGCTTTGAAAGTGCTAGGATCGTTAAATTTCTCAGGCCGTGATTTAATGTCTAAAGTCTGCGTTGTGCAAGACTTGTGTTAGGAGCAAGACCATTCTCGAGACTAAATAACAGAAAATAAATACCAAATGACAAGGTATTGTTATGTAAATGAACTTACAATTGAAGAAAAATTTTCTTCGCGGCTTTCCGCCATGTTGTATTGAAGATCAAAGCACGTGTTGTTACTTTGCATTACCGCTGACCAAAAGCAGTAACTCGATCTTTTAACTCGAACTCGATATTTTAACTCGAAACTCGGACTCGAAACTCGAACTCATAAAATGGACTGACCCTCATTATTGAATGATTCATAAATAAGAGATATATTTAATAATTTGCCCAAGGTGGAGGATTTGATCTGATTTGACCCATATTAAGCAGTTTGACCTGATTTGTTAGAGAACCTGGCACAAGTCTCTTTAGAACTAGTAACAAATGCAAAACTAAAACACGCGTGTATATCACGTGTCATGTCAAAGATTGTAGGAGCTCGGTCATGAAAGAAATTTACTGTATTCAAAATACGGTGTATGGGACAGCGCCGAATAACGCACTGCGCATGTTCGTTACGTGACTGCTTTCCTCGTAGTGGAAAATTTGTGAATGAGTCAGTCTCTTAAGCCAAAATTTCACCCTTTTATCGATGAAAACAAAGTTTCTTCTAACTGAAATTAGATACAATATTGTAGTGGCTGTCCAAAAACACAGACTTTCCTTAACCACGCAACACGGTGCTTAAAGGGGCTGTGTCACGAGATATGTCACGCAGGCTAAGAATCTTGAAAAACGTCGGGCGACATAAATCAGATTTACGCTATCGCCGTGGAATCGAGCAAAATCCTTCAATTCTGCCGTGCTGTGAACTCCGAAAGGTCTCAGATTTTTCCCACATGTAAATAGTCTATTTTATAACATGACCGTACGGCCCCGCTGAGCTTGTCTGTGGCAATAACAAACTACAAAGCGAAGTTTCTTAGCCGACTAGGTTTTTGTACTGAAGCGTGCTATTTTTTTGTCAACAGTTATACAAACAAATTTTATTTATAACGCTAAACTACTAGATAATAACATGATGAGAACTAGAGCTATTTTAAAAGATACAAAGATCACGATTGTTACAAAAATCCTATTTTAAACCTTGCTATGAGACATGAATGTCATGGGCAGGCTAAATCAGTATGCGTTCGCCTGGCACGGCCGGTCAGTGAATTATTGCTACAGGACCTACAGCGGTATCGTTAGAACATCGCGAAGAAGCGACGTCGGTATTTAGGTGGACGCTTCCTAAATCAGGCAGATAATCACAACAAAATCAAGTTTAGAGTATTCAAAACATACCAGAATGGTACTAGAAGCGCGGAAAATCTGATAACTTCTTGCTTGATTCCACAGAGATCCAGCAACTAGAGCCGTACGATTCCAAAATCGGGAAAATAACTGAAACTAAATCAAGACGTGTGAACAATTTGAGACATTTCGGAGTACACATCACCCCAGGATGGAAAAGATTTTGCCTGATTTCCACAGCGTTGGCGTAAACTTGAATAACGGTGGCCAGACGTTTTTCAATATTGTAAGCTTGCGTGACACTTCGCGACATAGCTCCTTTAGCCAATGGGCCTGTTTACGGTACGGGAAAACCCCATAAATGCCGGCCATTTTAAGTAACAGCCACGCCACAGTCGGCGCCGGTTCTCGCGTGGTCGCCCGCGTCCATGTCCCATGTTCTAGTAATGCTAAATACAGTTGATTACTGATTTCTGAGATCAGCTCCAAATTTGTTACCTTTTTCTTTATCAACACGCGCGACTCTATTGACATCACTGATCCTAGCAGTATGCAGGATATGTGCCACATATGAACCGGGCAATACTGAACTTAGCTCGCTGCGATAAGATCACTGCTGTAAGAAACATCAAATCCGTTTACGGTTATCACAATTTTAATCTGTTTGATTTTCAGCTGAAGCGCTTTCATGGTATAAGGACGAAGAGGTATGTTCAAAATAGAAGGAAAGTTCAGTTTTAATTCGTGAATACGCGAAGCGTTGGCAGTGGAACAAATTTTCACTCGATCGACTGTTAACATTGAGCCCACGATATGTAATGGTCACCTGCCTTACCCATGAGTACGACGTTGGTGGGAGGGGAGGGTGGGGAGTTGTCGAGGAGTCTACACTTTATTTTCAATAAATGTTTAAGTAATGTTCCACATAAGAACTATAGTAAACTTCATTCTTCTGCGGCATTGGCTCTTTCCCACATAGAATATCTTTGGTTTCAAGAATAGAGGAGGAGCTGATGGTTCATAATTATATTTCATTATAAAAATAAAGAAAATCCATTTGCGTCAAGTAAATTTTAGGAAATGTTCGTGCTTAAGGTGGCTGAACACAGTTTGCGCGCGCTCTTCAATATCAGCTGCTTACGTGAGTCAGCGCGCGCAAAGTTTTGAGAAAAACAAACGTGGCGCCTATTCAGCGATCATTTTATTTTGCTCAGCGTGGATCGCGAAAGTGCTGTTTTTCGTCTTAAAATCAAACAATTTTTTGTTTGTAAAAATGTTTGTTGAATCAATAGATTGAAGAAATGCACTGCCTTTTTGGTCGTTTTTGTCTTTGGATTGAGAACCCAGTCAAATGCAACGCATGCGCAGTTGACCAAAAAATTGTGACTGGATGTTTTAGCGACTTTCCTCGGAAAAGTGCTGATTTCTACGTAACCACTCATTAGAATTTCACGAAATTTGGCACAATAATAGTTCCAAATATGCCGAACTCATTTGCTACCAAAAATTTGAAATCTAACAGAGGAAATTTTCACAAAATGCAAACATATTAAACAACAAATGACGGAAGATCCCTCTGTCAAAATTACATGAGACTAGTGTTAACATGCGAATATTTTTACGAGTTTACTAGAGACAAATGATGGACAAAATCTAATGACTAGATTTTCTGAAAATAAACGAAACCAAATATTGCAAGCTGATTTACAATACACCTTGTTGCCATGGCAACACCCTAAAAGCTCAAGAAAAATATAATGCTTGTTGCTTCATCTTATGCCTCGCCAATTTTGGGCGCCCAGACGTTAGTGGTTTTAAAATGACAACGAATGATGCATAGGTACAGTAAAACTGTGTTCAGGCATCTTAACCAATCAGAATAGCAGAAGACAATAGCTAATATCTTTGCTTCTTTGATGAAGTTCCCCAAATACAATATATTTTAAAACTTGCACGTTGTGCGATTGGGTCTCAAATTACTTGACGCCTTAACTTTTGAGCAGTTTTTGAGTCTAGGCCAATCAGATCACTAGTTGTGTGGCTACCATTTTGGAACTTCCGGAAGCTATGCAAATCAATTAGGTTATGTACTTCCGTTTTGGACTTTTCGGCCAATTCCCCTTTGGAAAATAGATGTTTAACGGTGTGTTCAGTTTAGTTTGTATGCGCTTGTAGGGAAACAGTTTTTTCAATGTACATGTACATTTACATTTGTCTACGTTGCGGGATTTATAGGAAATTTGTTATTTGGAACTCACAAGTTGTAACAATGAAAAAAGTTGACATTCCATCGTGCATTGCCGTTCAGCGCTATCCTTCTTATGCGGATCATTACTTAAGTGTAAAAAAGAAAATCTAAAATCCCCACTCAGGATTGAACCTGTGACCTCAGCTAGGTTGAGGCTTACATGGCCTACCGTACCAGGGTACCACCTAGCTTTTCGGGTTGTTTAGGCCCAAATTTAAAGGCCCAGTATCACCCAAAATGCATTGCGCGCCCAAAGCCTCGACGATTGAATCTAACGCGGTCGAAAATTCCCGAAAGAGCCAATCACGAGCAGTCTCGTCATCTCAAAACAAAAACAAACGACCGCAAAGCCGAATGGGTGATACTGGGCCTTTAACTATATAAACTGCTAACCTAACCTCAACTGAAAGCTAACCAGTTACTCCGTTATATATTCTCATTAAGGTGTCCGACCTCCTTCTGCGCTATAGCATTTAGACTATACCGTTTTGGAGAGGGAAGGATTCGAACGTTTCGTATTCACGAGTCGGCTCAAAGCTTCACCATTCGCCCCCCCCCCCCCCCATCACCGGCTCACTTTGCTCTCAGGCTTGTTTTCGTAGCCTACGTAGGAGGCGAAAAATGGAAGTGGGAGTAGAGGAGAAGGAGGGGGGGGGGGGGGGGGTGGGAGGAGGGGAACTTTTTGTCCCCGTTTTTTTCGCCCCTTCCCTCTCCTTCCTCGTTTTCGCTTGCCACGTAGGCTATGTTTTCACGGTCCGCCCTCTCGCAGGGACATTCCACTTTGTAGCCCCCCCCCCTAAGGAAGGTATGTTTTTGCAAAGGAGGGTTCGGATTTTTTCTTCAAAGAAGCCGACAAAATTTGGAGCCTTCGGATTTTTGTTTCAAAGGTGCCAACAAAAAAATCAACCCTTCGGATTTCATTTTTCAAAGGGCGCCGACAATAAATTGAGGGTTCGGATTCCTGCCATCTTTAGGAGGGGGGGATAAAAAATGGAACGTCTTCTTATAAGCTTCTAAATCCGAGCCTGTTCAAATTAAAATTAAGCACTTATCATAACATGTACTGCTTTTGCCCTCGCCCTTAACCAATTCCACGTAGACGAGCTCTGAACAGGCTATTATTATTTTTGTACTGATGTCCTGTATTGTTTTGTTCTGCAATCAGGAGAAAGAACAAAAGTATCAACTGAGGTTGGACGGTGTGCGCTTGCGCGATGCCGAGGCAGGGTTCATATCCCGCAAAGCAGCTTTTGCCATTTTCAATCCGGACCAGAAGTAAGTCTGTTACGCCTTGTGATTGGCTAAATATCTCGCTAGTTTATCGACCAATCAGAGGTAAAACCAAAACAATCGTAACTTACTCACTGGTATGCGTTTTCCCGCGCTTGGCGCCGGTTACCTGTGTTTTCTTTGAATTCTGATTATCTCATGGCTTGATTATTCTCATTGCCACGAATTACCACCTTATTACCCACGATCTGCTCCCGTACGGCCTCGTGACTCAAGCGGTAGAGCGACGGAAGATATAATCCGGAGGTCGTGGGTTCGAATCCCACCGAGGTCAAATATTTTTTTCTTTCCCTCATGTGGTCCCTCATTTCCTTACTAGGGCTAACGCTCAGTACAGGGAAATTTATGGGTTTACCTTAGCACTATAATTTACACACAGAGTTAATTCTCTGATTCCTTGTTTGTATCACCAGTGCTACGTGGCTCAACATTTATTTGTACCCTTCACATTCTCATTGCCGCAAATTACCACCTTATTACCCACGATCTGCTCCCGTGCGGCCTCGTGGCTCAAGCGGTAGAGCGACGGAAGATCTAATCCGGAGGTCGTGGGTTCGAATCCCACCGAGGTCAAAGATTTTTTTCTTTACCTGGTGTGGTCCCTCATTTCCTTACTAGGGCTAACGCTCAGTACAGGGAAATTTATGGGTTTACCTTAGCACTATAATTTACACACAGTTAATTCTCTGATTCCTTGTTTGTTCTCTAATCTGATTGGTTATTAGCAGTCCCAATTTGTATATTAGGTAACAGGACTACACGCTGTCCAATTTGGAAATAATTGGATGAAAAAAAATTCCGAGGACTGCCAAAATTGAACGAGGCCGTAGGCCATAGAGGAATTCAATTATTTCCGAATTGGACAGGCATGTAGTCGTATTACTTGTTAATTATATCATGCCAAACTTCCAAACAAGGCCGGCAGCCGAAAATCGTACGCGTAAGCTGCGCGCTGATTATTTAAAATTTTCTTTCTATTGTTTTACTTGCGTTTTGATTGGCTGAAAGAAACTATCCAATTTCTGAGTAATTGGATAGTTTCAATTTTCTTAAGTTAAGTCCATACGAAAACTATCCAAATAAATCTTTAATTTGGACAGTTTGAAAAATATGAAAAAAATACCATAGTTGCTTGTATTGGGATTATAGATAGATGATATAATTAGAGCACTAATAGGATCGTGACACACGATATATAATGGTAATAGGACTGAGTGGAGTCCAATTCGGTCTGTAATCATATGAGTGATTAACAAAATCGGACGACCGCGAAGCGGGAGTCCGATATGTTTAATCACGAGTATTACACGTCATAACGTGCTGAAATAGGGCAATCAGTCTCCCGCTATGGATAACCCAAGTTGTTGGCGACACAGTGTGCTATTTGACTTAACTCTTGTTATTTGCAACACTTAGAAACTTGTTTAAAGACTACAAAAGCCTGGAGTTGGCAGGAGAAAACCAAGATGTTGTGGACAGCTGGAAAGCTTCTTTCTTACGCGCGGGGGTTTACCCTGAGAGAGAAACTTCAGATGATAAGAGCCTGGTAAGGAGCCAAAGATACGTAGCAGCACTCCCACCCGCGCCTCGCGTGTCTTTAACGCAGGCGATTATTGCCCGCGCTAGCGAGTTTTATCGACATCACATGACCTTCTTTGAGAAAAGAGGGAATGCTCTTACTCTACTATTGGATTCCTCTGTTTTGCATTGCGCATCACGTACTGCAAGCACTCCCAACCGTGCCTTGCGTGTCTTCAAGGCAAGCGTTTGTTATCCGCGATAGCGTATTTTACTAACATTACACGACCTTCACTGAAAGGAGAGGGAATACTCGTACTCTAGTATTGGATTCCTCTGTTTTGCATTGCGCATCACGTACTGCAAGCACTCCCACCCGCGCCTCGCGTGTCTTCAAGGCAGGTGAATAGGGAGCTTAAGCAACGACGACGGCAACGCCATGGAAAACGTCACTTGAAAAAAGGATTCGCGCTTTTTTAAACTACTTTGCAGTTGTTCCAATTTGTTTAGTTTGTCTCATGCGCCGGGATTGTGCAGGAGCTGAATTTGAAGGGATGGCTTTCCAGTTTAAATGGAGAAAGGAAAATTAACCGTCGTGTGTTCACGTTCTCCACAAAACGTTTAATTTGATCATTCGACGTTGTTGTTTTACAGGGAACGGCAAAGAAATGTACCAAAATGTAAAACGCACGTGCAGAGGCATTGTTTTCGCTCATTAAACCTTTTGTTTTGTGCCGTTCTCGCTGCCGTCGCCGTCGTGGTTGCTTATTGTTGCCCGCGATAGCGTGTTGTACTAACATCACACGACCTTCGCTGAGAGAAAATGGAATGCTCCTACTCTGCTGTTCGGTTCATTTGTTTTGCATTGCGCATCACGTACTGCAGCACTCCCACCTGCGCCTCGCGTGTCTTCAAGGCAGGTGATTATTGATGTTTTACTAACATCACACGACCTTTACTGAGAGAAGAGATAATGCTTGTACTCTACTGTTGGATTCCTCTGTTTTGCATTGCCCATCGCGTACTGCGAATGACTTCTTTATTAGCGCACGCACAGTCAGAACATGGAGATTTTCTTTGAGACTCGGTTTGCCAAAAATGAATGGCTGTTTCCGCTTAAACGAGCATAGGCAGCCTATCATTTTGTCCATTGATTTTAATCATTTACCCATAACCTTTTTATGAGAAAATACCGATTAAATTTCTATTGTTGCAAATAAAACCAATGAGAGAATTATTACAAAACTGTTCAGTTTTTTTTGTTTCGCATTTTGGTTAACCAGACAACAGATTTTGCCGAACAGTTACCTAGCGCTAAGAGCTAAGACGTTTCTGTCAGAAACGAATGTGAAAAGTTTGCTCATGTCCAGCACAATGATGATGTTTGATATCTTTTTTAGTGTGCCCTCGTGGGTTTGGAGTTACGGGCAGTTCTTAAATAAACTGCAATGGGCTACTAAAACAACACTGAATAATGCCAAAAAGGGGTATATTTGATGCCTCACGGCTCCTTAACCAACACGAACATACACCGCCCCCCCCCCACCACGAGCGCTGCGCATTAAAAACCGCGGACTGAGGCGAGTCAAAAGACGTGAACCCCTTTCACTCCTCCCAGCCCCCGACGTTTTGCAAAACCAAAATGGCGACCAAACACTAAATTCAACACTCGCCCACCAAAAAACAACCACCTGCACTGCAGGTTAAGGGCGACCGCTTTAAAATACAGGTCGGACTGTAGTCATACGGTCTGTTACTGATGCCTGTCTTTCTTATCGTTTTACTCACAGCAAGGTGAGATAGGCACATTGGATCCTCAGATGGAACGCCAAGTGGAAACCATAAGAAACCTGGCGGATTCTTACATCAAGATCGTCAGCAAGACAGTACGGGATCTCGTCCCCAAGACTGTGATGTTCTTTATTATAAACAATGTAAGCTGACTATAGAGAGGTTTTCAGCTAAGTGTCGTAAAACTAAAATCAAAGTTATCACTCTGCCAAATCACAACAGACGCAGACAATCCAGTTAACCAATCAGAGCGCGAAGCAACTACATGTAGCCGCGCCAAGCGGGGGAAAGCGCGTGCAGTCAAGTCACGATTGGCTTTGGTTTTACTTCTGATTGGTCGAGAAAGTGGCGCGAGATTTTTTAGCCAGTCACAAAGCGTAGCAATGCGAAACCAAAGCAATCGTTAAATTTTGTTGGACACTCAATTGAAAGCGCTCAATGTCTAGTAGCTGATCAGCCCTAGGCCTATGTCTACCTTCCCGCCTCTCCACTGTTTGGGATGCCAGACCATCGTAGGACAGTATTCCGTGCAGTCGTGATTTGGGTCGTCACGCAACGCTACTAGAGAAACGTTGTGTGACCACCCAAATATTATCCAGTATTATCCCTGCATTTTGTTAGGTTTCCTTGCAAAGTAGTCTCCCACGCAGCCGTTATTTGTCTCGTCACGCAATGCTCCTCCCCACTAACGGCTGCTGAAACCTGGACCACATTCCTTGCTCATTGTGTTTGCGATAAATTCAGCGAACCAATCATGTATCAGCAAAATGAAAATGAAAAAAAGGCCGGTAGCCTGCGTGGCAGGCGTTCTAAGGGGAAAGGGAAGGGGGAGAATTCGAGCATGCGACAGTTTTTAAGAGGTTTTAAAAAATTTCAGAAATCCAAGATGGCTGAGCCAAGATGGCGGCCGTATAACTAATTAACAAATAACTACGTCATATGACGTCATCGTTCCATTTTGCGGACCGCAAAGGCGACAGTTTTGGACGTACTATGCACCCTCTTGGTTTCAAAAAAAGCCCAGGCAAAATATGGTTAAAATTACTCTACTTTCCTTGTGCTCTAAAAGTAAAAATAAGTCTCTTGGGCTGCAGATAGCAAGGATGAAAACGGATTGCAACTTGAAAAAAATGGGGCCAATCTTTTCAAGTTTACTGCCTTGCGTCTTGGAATACTCGCTAAAACTCCGATTATGGTTGATTCCCTCTTCTCTTAGAGATTTCACTTGATATCTTCCTCTTTGTGTTCTGTAAGCATTTTGTGTACGTCAAAGGTATAGGGCAGTTTCAACCCAAAAACGATTACTCTCGATAAAACGACATTACATGTACGTTCAAAGTATAGTATTGAGATGTTTGCGTCTTTTCAAGTTAAAAAAAATGAATTTTAACTGATGTTGATCATCACCAAGTGAATATGTTTGCTATTTCATAAAATTCAAAGGTGTAAAAACCTACTTTCTCGTATTACACATTTCAGGTGAAGGATTTCATTGGTCAGGAATTGTTAGCACATTTATACTCGGGTGGGAATCAGGTAAGGAAAAGGTCGAACCCGAATTAGTCCTGAAACAGGTTTATTAGGCTGTTGTCACACCTAACTTGGATTTGACAACAGCCTTTACGAATTTAATATTTTAAATATTCCTCACATCTTCTGAGACCCAGTCATTCCTCGTACACAATGACAAGGTTTGACAGTTAATCGAGCCTTGTTGTGACGACTTAATTCAGCACGCATGTCTGATCTAGGGGAAAAAAAGAAGTGTTCGCGGGCGTAGCTAAATTTGATTTTTGTAGTATGAGGCAACTAAGGAGCCCGGGTAGTCCAGCACTTGTCCAAACGATGTCTGTGATTCGTTAAGAAAACAATAGATTGGTCCCGCTGGGATAGGGATTAGGGACAGGGGCATTATTGTTCAAGTGATATATCAATTGTATCGTTCGCCAATCACAGACATCGTTTGGACATTTACCGGGTCGCCCAGGAGTATTGCTACTCCCCCCTGGATGGGATGCTAGTACGTGGCAGGATTGCTCCCTGTATTTTGTTGCCAGTACCCGTTTATACACCTGGGTGGAGAAAGACAATGTAGAGCAAGGTTTCCTGTCTGAGGGAACAACACGACAGCGGAAATCAGGCCCCAAACCACCGACTTTCATTTCTGAGGTCCAACGCCAAACCGCAATACAGTAAAAACCCGCGTGTAAGAACCTACATTGTTTGAAGTCTGGCAAAATAGGTTCTTGTATTTTGGGGTAGTTATTGGCAATTTAGGCTTAGTAGGTTCTTAATTAGGTCCTTAATTTCTGTGAAGGAGATATACAGTAGTTGTAGATTACCAGAAAAATAAATAAGGTTTTGCAAGGTCCATGAAGACAATTACAGTATGTACCTATATAAACCTGTTTTTGTTGTAGGAATTACATACTTTTATTTGTAATTACAGTTTGGTATTTTCTTGTAATGTAAATTTGCAATCTCAAAGTCATACTCCTTGGTTAAAATGTTTATCAGAATTTAAATGTAACCCACATATACGAACCTGCTTGATCTTGCTTGGCTAAACAGGTTCTTAGATTTTTGGGCACTAAAATGGCAAATTTCTGCCAGCAGGTTCTTAAACAGCTAGGTTCTTACACGCGGGTTTTTACTGTACCGCCCCATCTCCTCATGATAGTACGACTTTTACGGTGACTATGTAATGAAGTATTTGTTGTGTTTTTGGTTGATCATGATTCAGAATGACCTGATGCAAGAGAGCGACGCCGAGGTAGCCCGCCGTGAGGAGATGTTGCGCATGTTTCACAGCTTAAAGGAAGCTCTTCGGATTATTGGCGATATAGACGCGAATACTATGACCACAGCCCTCCCGCCGCCTGTTGACACCGGGGAACTGGACCTCACTGATTCGTACAAGCCGCCACGGTATGCTTATGAGGTGATACATTACATATCTGCTCAGCCTCGTCCCCAGAGGATGGGAAGAAGAGAGATCCTGGGACGAGGTTGATATTTGCCAACCCTGCTAGGAGAGCCTCTTTGCCTCCCGTACTCTGTAAATGATGATAAGTAGGCTCTGCTGAATACGAGTGATAAATATTTAAATTACCTGCGCAGCGTTATACTGAATGATGAATGAAAAAATGTTGAAATTGACGCTGTTCATATAATTTTTCTCTACCGACGTTTCGGCAATGCTGCCTTCTTCAGGGTACAAAACTAAGGCAGCATTGCCGAAACGTCGGTAGAGAAAAATTATATGAACAGCGTCAATTTCAACATTTTTTCATTTCATCATTCTGCTGAATACGAGTCGAGTCTTTGAAGTCACCACAGTCCCGAAGATGGGACTAGTCAGTACTGTTTTTATCGCCAAATCGGTTTTCTACCGCGCAAGTAGTAGTTTTGTTGAGAAACCGACGGTCAAATCTTTGTGTTTTTCCAGAACAAAGGCAATGCGAATCTTTGTCTTTCACTCATAAATTTCTTCTCACATGAGTGGGAGGCATAAAAGCAAGTCCACTGGACGATATGTTTTTGCAAAACAATTTTAAACCAATCGCGATTTCGTGTCGCATTTTTGGATCCGTGCAACTCGATTCCGCCTGGGCCTAAAATTGTGTCCAAGCAACACCGTGCTTAATTGGGGAGGGGGGTGGTGAGGGGTTGCTCCCCCTCACCCCCTCCCAATAGAGCTTTCTCGCAGTCTAGATACGAAAAGAAACGAACAAAGAAACCACTGAATTTTCGCCTTGTTTGTCCGAAATACCCACGATGCAACATTTTGCTTCAAAGGGCTTAAGTCTAATGAACGCTTTTACAAGAACACTTCCATTGCAATTGTTTTTGTTTATCCTTTACCAGGAGCACCAGACAAGCCCCTCCACCTCGGCCATCCTCGGGTTCAAATCCCGCACCTCCTTCACGTCCGTCCCGTCCCGTCCCGGGCGTACCATCCAGACCAGACAGTGGCCCGACTGTACCCAAGTGAGTAAAATTGTAAAGTTAAACCTTTGCTAGTTGTAATGGAACCCTTCGGTCTCCCTTATAGTCGCACCTCTCGCAAGCTGAAAATAGGCGGTAGTCCTGGACATCGGAGACATTACAATTTAGACCTGTCATGCCGACAATTTAACATGTCGACTAAAAGGACACTCATTCATGGTCTCAGCTACACTTACAAAGTATTCAGTTTTAACCTTCCTTAAGCAGACACCTCACCTCTTTAAACATACAGTCATACATGATCCCACCCACTCACAACGTTACATTTTTAACCCCCCGCAAGTGGCACTTCTCTTAAGGGGACACTCGGTCATGGTCCTAGCAACACCCAAACATTACACTGTCCATAAACAAGAACACGCCTGTCTTCTCAAGACACTCTGTAAATTAGGTCTCAGCCTCATACTAAACTGCATTCTTTACCTGCCATGTTGACTCACGAATGTACGCTGACAGGATGTTCATTAGTATTCACCTTTCATTCGTTTATAAATGTCGATTCCATTCATTTCTTTGTGTTTCGTTCACCACAGGAGACCCAATGCACCAGCGAAGCCGGCTCCTCCTCCACCAATACCTGGTCGGCCTCCTGTGCCGTCAAGACCTTAAATATACATCGTATCTTCTTAGGAACAACTGGTGATACTAGCATCTCTTACACATTCAAAAAACCCATTGCTATCGTCGTTAAAATCCCCCTAGATTAATACACTTAGATATTTAGCTACAGCTCGCCAATTCTACAAGGATAGTTCTTAGTTATAACACACTTCTATAAAAATTCTTTGTGGTAATACCCGTCTCGTGTCACCAGGCGAATATAACTAGTTTATCAACGATGTAATTTTATAGTTTACGAAATATAGTAACGTTTATGATCCATCAAATATTTTCTCTTGGGCTTATTCGGTCAACACGTGGAACATGACCCGATGTCGTGAATGGGAAACCACTAAGATTTGCAGATAAAAGTCAACAACTCTTATTTACTTTGACTTCAATCTGGCAGCCTGGCAGATGCAAAACGTGAATCCTACACGAAAAATTATTTTGAAAGTGTAGTCGCACATTTGCTGTGGGTATTTTATTTATGTTCCTCCAATTTCACAATTTCACTCGAGCTTTGCTCTCGTAACTTAAGTTCCAAAAAGCGAATGATTCGCTTTTTGGGACCGAAAATGCCCGCGAACAAATTAAATGTCCGTTTTAATTATTGCAGTATTTGACTATCTGTATCTACAAGGTAAAGATGTTATACGGTATGTTTTTTTTCTCAGCTAGGATTTCTGATTATAGACTATTTTTCTGCCTATGCACATGGTGTAAAAAATGTAACATTGCACATTTTTACACTGCAACTTTTGAAATCTGGATTTTACAATTGCATTTTCAACAAATATTTGCGAAATAAAAATAAAGATAAAACATCATGATAATGGCATGTTAACAAGGTTCAATTTTGGAGGAAAATCGAGGAGAGTTGGTTTTTCTACCAATGGGAGACAAGCGTAACATTCCCAAACAACTACCAGAGAAGCATAAACATCATTGCTTGGCTAACGCATATTTTCTAGTCATGGAAAAGAAATGGTTTTAGTACCGGGATTAGTTCATTGCTTTTGTTGTAGTTTGCTTAATTCACTACCGCTCTTGTAACATTCTACAGGGTATTTGTACACACCTAATTGCAGAAACTTTATCACAGAATAAAAATTGTCACAGAATAAAAATTGATTCATTCATTTGATAGAAATTTGTTTTGAAGAAACACCTGTTGGAAGGTCATGTGTGCGAAAGAATACCTCTGCGAACAAATATCATAAAGGTAATTAATTTCTATTTGGTATTTTGTGTCTTCTATGACAAGGTGTCTGCAATTAGGTGTTTATTGAATTTCTTAGGGCATAGAAAGGAGGATAAACAAATGGAAATTCTACTAACCAAATGTTGGAATTTGGTTATGATTATTACTAAAATTACAATCATACGGCTATAGATGACCTGCAATTAGGCATCATTTTACTTTGAGATAAGTGATAATGCATAATTAATTTCAGGTTAGGCTAAAGACAACCTCCTCCCCAGGGCCTTCTCCGCTTTACAAATGGCTGGGCGGGGCGGGGCGAGGGGGGGGGTTAAAACCTCTGGACAAGACTCAAATTAGGGTAGTCCTGCACTTGTCCAAACGATGTCTGTGATTCGCTAAGAAAACAATAGATTTGTCCCGCTGGGATAGGGATTAGGGATAAGGGCATTGTTCAAGTGATATATCAATTGTATCGTTCGCCAATAACAGACATCGTTTGGACAGCTACGACCCGCTCCCCGGCGTGGAAGACATTTCGTCATGTTTTACGCGTCAACATACTCCAGGGCCAGGTTGTTCAAAGCGCGGTTAAGCCAACCCAGGGTTAGCATCAATTTTGATTCCAGTTAAATATTTAATCAATGGAGATTTTTCCAAAGTATTTTTGCCCTTTAGTTTCGTCTCTGACTTGTCTTCACATGTAATTAGTTTTTGAAAACACTTCTAACAAGAGAAATCAAATCCTCGGTTAAGTTTTAATCCGGGGTTAGCGTTAACCGGCTTTCAAAAAACCAGGCCTAGGATGTTTGGAGTAATTTAGCAACTTTGTCCATGGAGATCTTCGCCCGCCATTTTGAACGCGGAGAAGCTAAGGCCCTGGAAACGAGGTTGAGCTAAAGAAGGTTTAAGCGCTATAAAAAAACAACTTGTAAATAGCTGTAACGATCGAGGAAGTATTAAATAGAAGCGAAAAGCGTGTTTGTCTTTTAGCCTTTACATAAGAGATCTTGTCCGTTAGGCCTAGTACGTTAAAGGGGCATTGTCACGCAGATTTTGCTGTGTTTTGGTCAAAAACTCAAAGTACACCAAATAGTGCTCTTAGAACACCAAGAAAAAAATGAAGTAATTTCTTTAAGGAAGAACAAACCATAATAAGTTTTTCTGTGATTTTTCCACGACACTTGGGAGGAACTTGAAAAAAATGGCCAATTTTTTCAAGTTGCAATCCATTTCCATCCTGGCCATCCGCAGCCAGAGATAACGAATACTAGTTTCTGTGCACTGATAGAGTGTTCGTTAACAAAACTAGACCATTTTTTTGGGGTTTCCATTGAAACAAATATGTTTTTCGGCTTTTCAAGGTGATACTAAAAATAGGTGAGATAGCCCCTTTAATTCTCTTGACTTTGGTTTGGAGAATTCGGTGCAAGACAATACAATACATACATACATACATACATAAACTTTATTTTAACTCGAATTTAAGTGTAGCTTGTGAAGCTAATTTCTTCGAGTAAAATAACATATAAGAAAGCAAAAAATAAAATTTACAAAAAAATAAATAAATATTTACACTATATACATATTTTCCTATACTAATTAAAACTAATACATTGGTTAGATCACATTTTAAAATTCAAGAAGTATAGAAGACAATCACGTCTAAAAAGATATTACTTTAAGAAGTCTTCTAAAACTAGTAAAACACAGTGAACATCCGCCTTTCAGACCCCTCTCTATATAGTGAAAAACCCGGCGGGAGTTACAGACCCGACGAACAACATACAGTCAACTTCCAACTTGCAGACACGTCACTATAGCGAACACCAAGTAGAGTGAATTCTGTCTTCATACAGTAACAACCCCGTATATAAGAACCTGTATTTTTTCACGTTAGCCTCAAAAGGTTCTTATATAATTGGTGTTTACTGGGAAATTAGGGTATTCAGGTTCTTAAAAACAGGTTCTTATTTTCTTAAGAAAAAATGGTTTTGTTGCTGGAAGAATATTGGTACCGTCGATTGTTTATATAAAATATGCATATGATCATGTCTAGATGACTGCAATCTAAACAAATACAAACCATATATATAACAGCCGTAAAATCCATGATTTATTTGTCTAGATCAACTCGGGAAACGCTCGACACTGTCCTGTTTACAATACGAAAATCCGTGTTACCGTAACCTTAAATTCACGAGTGTTCGTAATATTCGATCCTTTAACTTCTCCGTAAGTTCCTTGACAAATGACAGTCCAGTAAGTGTTCCTTTAGCCGTACACAAACGAAATATCAACGAACAATAAGAAAAACGTGCAGCGCCGAGGTTTGGCCTAAACTGGAATGAACCTCGGGGAGATTACGTGTCCTAAACGCTCGGACGGACTGGTCCGATTACACAGGGTAAACCAATATACGAAACTAGCATTTACAATATACTTGTTATATTTATTTTTGAATTCTAAGTTTAAAATGAAATTTTAGGCTAAAACAGGTTCTTATGTAAAGGGGTCTAAATGGCAATCAGCCCAACAGGTTCTTAAAAATTAGGTTTTTATATGCGGGTACAAAAACCGGTTTACTGTACACCTCGCTATAACGGACACACTGTTATTATAGACGGGAGTTGATGAAGTCCGGCGAATAACAAACAGTTAATTGCCGCTATAACGGAAGCAAGACCACGATTTGATGTCCATAACAGAAACTTCATAACGGGAGTTATTTTCAGTATCGATCAGTACATCTTTCCAGTGGCGCTGGGGTTTCAACGAAATAACGGAGTGTCCATGACGGGCGAAACATGTTTAAAAATCCCAGGTCTGTACTCTGGAGTGAAATTGGCTTTAAAAACGCTCAAAATCATTTTTTAGCCTACAACCTCCCAGACAAAATGTTCGGGACACTGCGCCTCTCAGATACCCCCTCCCCCTTACCAACAACAACAATAATCTTTATTAGTTAGTTATTATAAAACTTACAATACCAACTTACCAAAGTTGAAAGAGCTAAACGGTCTTGTTTTTTACGCAAAAATCGCCGGGTTTTTTCAACTTTGAACAGGGGGGGGGGGGGGGGGGGGGGGGGAGGTTGACATATGCTTGATCAGGTGTCCCAAGGAATTATGACTTCCGTTGCAACCCAAATGTTCGGGACACTGCGCCTCTCAGATAACCCCTCCCACTTACCAAAGTGAAATAGCTAAAGGTCTTTTTTTTTACGCAAAAATCGCCGGGTTTTTTCAACTTTGAACAAGGGGGAGGGAGGTTAAGATATGTTTGATCAAGTGTCCCAAGAAATTATGACTTCCGTTGTTAGGCACAGTCTCATTCAAACTTCAGTGAAAAAAAACATACATTCGAAGGCAAAAGTTCGCATAATTAAAGTCATTAAAGACTGCCGTCAAGGTTTGAAATGTTTGTCGACCAATCACGCCATTTTTGATAAGTCTTGTCTATTTTATGCTTACACATCAGAAAAATGAGTAGAACTGACTCCTTTGTTGCGCAAAGTAGACATTTTACTCGATATTTTGTTCAGTCCTTAAATACTAGGGTCTCCTTTTTTATATTGTGATCCTTGGTTGGGGTTCCATTAAATTCTATTATTTAATTTACAGTATCTAAACATCCACCTAAACGAAAAATATATGGTTGATTGTTGGGAAGATTAGTAGTTTTCACTATTATTCTATTTCTCTCCCCTCCCCCTGTTACAATGCTGTGTATAACGGGACATGTTTAGTGCGTAATTGTTCGCTGAGATTCCAACATTGGATAAGCGGGTAGGGGGGGGGGGGCTCAGAAATTTAACTAATTATTTCTATTTTATATAAGGAGAACATTAATGTAATTCCCCACTGATGCTATTCATTTTCACAACCTTCCCAACTACTTTTGTCTGTAATTGTAGGCCCAGTCTAGTATTCTATGTCTATTAATGCTAACATTTTCATGCACAGAAAAGAATGAGAAACGACCTGCTCACACAATTCTGCGTTATCCTCAGTTGAATAGGGTGTCAATTTTCTATTCTCTACCCTTAAATAGGGTCTCAGGGTTTGAGAACCTTCGCGGCACACACCTATCCTAAATTGATGGGTGTTGTTCAATTATAAACACAAAAACTATTTCAAGACCGATCCACGACAAAATGCCATCAATCGCATTTTGCTGTCCTCAAATACTTGTGATAGTTTAGGTTGTCTTCTAAACGTAGTTCCTCTATCAACTGCTAGAGTCCCCTTTCTCCCATCTTAGCTGTAACCATTTCTTCTCTCTAACTTCTCATACCCTTCGCCGCTTTCTTCTTCTTTTGCATTAAACAGCCACAGCCATAGCCAACACGATTTGCGTGTCGGCCATTTTGGCAACATGTAACGCGTGTAAATGCATATGGTTGTAAGTCATGATGTAAGTATGTCGCATGCTGATAATCGTAGGCAAAATCGCCCTTTACAATCCTCCAAATTTGCTAAGGATCTGAAAATAGCTCCTGAAACACACACACACGTCTCCTGTTGTTCAATTGTAATCCATCTGAGAAATTGCTATTTTTAATTAGTTTATTCTTCTTCCCGTTCGGTTTTCGCCTCTTGATTTTAGAAGCGCGTGGAAACCGCACGCATTGTTAATTTACGTAACTAAACCTACTTTTAGGCGTTAGTAAGTTATCGCTGAGAAAACCCTTGCCTTCGTTCTGGATGTCTCTCTACGTCATCTCAGGGACCCAGAGGCTTTTTTACTTATTGCGTTCGTCTGCGAACGCGATCCTAATTTCGTGTTGAATGTCCTGTATCATGTGTTGGGTGTCCAGTGCAATTTCCTAGCGGAAAAAATCGAGATTTTTTCTCATGGTTGGACATCCGATTAGCCCCCCCGAAGATTCTTTTGTGTTTTTCAGGGGCAAATTCACGGGCGGGAACTGGTATCTACTTTGGCCTCGCTGTCACAGAGCTTGCTGCCGATCGGAGAAGGACGCTTTCGCTTCGCTTAGTAATCTGCGGCGCATAAAAGCAACTTTACGCTTTTCAACGGCCGGAAAAAAGTTGAGAATTGACCGATTTTTATCACATAGCAAGTGAAATTTCAGGGTCTGTTTACGAACACTGTCGATCCGCGTCGATCTCTACACAATTCATCGGTCTCTGTCATACGGCAAGTGAAATAATGGTTGGCTGCGATTTTTTTTTTCTGTTTGGATCCAACAATTCTTCCCCGTAACTTATGCCCGCATGTTTTTGCTCGCTGTTGTTGCTGTTTTCAGGTATTAAAAATATAGACGGCTGCATCACGGTGTTCCTTTGTTTGCTTATCTTATCATTGCTATTTTACTAAATAACATTCGATTTCTTTATGATTTTGTTTAGTTTCATTGTAGATCGTGTAAGCTTATGTTTGAATCACATCATCCTAATTACATCTGTGCTGCTGTTTGTCAAATATTTAATGTTATTCGCTTGATATATTTGCATGTATGTAAATGTCAACAAAAAGTAACGCAAATGTCACGCTGTTTCTTCCTTGAAGACTGTGACTGAGAGATGGACCTCTGTAGACGTCAAATTTTACAATAACTGCTTTTGGCAAATCAGGTTATTTATTTTTTTGAATAATTTTTTTCAAATTAAAGAAGATTTTGTTGTCCATTTGTATGTGTTTGTTCATTAATTTCATAGGTTGAAAAGCGATTTGATGTAAACAAAACAAGACTTGGATTGTATGGTTCTAAACTGAAAATATCCCGAGAATATGACGATATAATAACTTCCACTCCTTAAACCAACCCCCCCCCCCCCCCCCAACCACCACCACCGCCTACTGGCCCTCACCTCCACCCCCCACTTCCTCACTCCCTGTACCATCACCCCACCCTGTCGAACGCACTCCCCTAATTTCCAATTACTACTAGTTATATACAGCATGTTAGAGCGAGTGTCGAAAGTAATAAGACAATATTCGTATTCACGGTATTGAACTGGAACTAGCGTGCAGTCGAGGCTCATGCGGGGGAATCTTTTCACATGCAAATATTTTTAATGATATTCCCCCGCATTAGCTTCGACTGTAAGCTAGTTCCAGTTCAATACCGAGAATACGAATATTGTCTATTGCTTTGGTTTTGTGTTACCACGCTTTCTGATTGGCTAAGAAATCTCGCGCCACATTCTCAACTAATCGTGACTTACGCGCGTTTTTCCCGCGCGCTTGGCGCCGGTTACATGTATTTGCCTCGAGTTCTGTTTTTTGTCTGGTTGTGTTATGATTGGCCAGAGTAATTACTTTGGTTATGGTTTTACTGACGACACTCAATTGAAAACTGCTCTACTGCGCTTTAGACAACGTGTTAATTTGTACTTTGCTGTGTGCCATTAATTTTTCCTACAGGCTTGCCATTCTCTGTTTGTGTGGTGTGCTATGTAAGGGATAATGCCCGAGCTACGAGGCCTTCTTAAGAATAATGACCGAGCGCGTAGTATTTATTGTTGGCACATGTCGTCTTCAGTTGCTGTTCGTTTATCCTTTTGACACATTTTGGTCAAGTTTGGCGACAACCAGTTGCTATGGTAACAAGATATGACGTCATAAGTAGCACCTTTTATCGGTGAAAAACATAAAATGCTACCAAAAGCAGCAAAATATTTAATTGTATCGTATTTTGCAACTCTAGCAAAAATATTTGCAATTTTCACATTTTCCCGATAAAGTTGAATTTTTAGTAAAATCCAAGATGGCGGCCATATTGTCGGCTATTTTGGATGACTTCACGGACCCCCAGCAGCGTTACAACCCATAATATTTGCCTTATCTTGTAGAGCACATTACAGGCTATCTATTATATTAAGTATTGTTCCACATAAAAGAACGATAGCAAACTTCATTGTTCTGCAGCATTAGCTCTTTCCCACATAGAATATCTTTGATTTCAAGAATAGAGGAGGAGCTGATGGTTAATAATTATATTTCATTATAAAAATAAAGAAAATCCATTTGCGTCAAATAAATTTAAGGAAATGTTCATGCTTAACCAATCAGAATAGCAGAAGACAATAGCTAATAATTTTGCTTCTTTAATGAAGTTCCCCAAATACAATTTCTTTTAAAAATTGTATGTTGTGCGATTGGGTCTCAAATTACTTGAAACCTTAAAAAAATTAGACAAAATGCACCTTGAACCTTAACTTTTTAGCGGTTTTTGAGTCTAGGCCAATGAGATCACTAGTTGTAACAATGAAAAATCTTGACATTCCATCGTGTTTGACATTCCATTGCAGTTCAGCGCTATCCTTCTTATGCGGATCATTACTTAAAAATATTTTCGAAATATTGTAACACCGCAAAAACCCAAGAGGAAGGATGGGGGGGGGGGGGGGGGGGGGGGGGGGTACCACTGTGGGGGTATAAGTTTGCGTGTACGTCCGGTTAATCATTGTAATGCGAAAAGTCGGTATATACTCCATGGAGGTTTTTAATTATATGCACACAAAACTATCCGGCATTTATTTAGGGTTAAAAACTCATTTTAAAATGGTTAGCTTTTATTTACTGTTATGGGTAGTGATATCCATAACAGTAAATAAAAGCTAACCATTTCAAAATGAGTTTTTAACCCTAAATAAATGCCGGATAGTTTTGTGTGCATATAATTAAAAACCTCCATGGAGTATATACCGAAAAGTCAAACTAAATTTCAATTTTGACGACGGCTTCAGTGACTCCCTTGGGCGAATTTTTCTTACCGTTACAATCAGTTTAGCATTTGTTAGAATTGATCATTGACAACTGTGGCCTCGATGAGACGCTGTGAAGCGCGGTTTGTGATATTCTTTACTGGCGAAGTAGGATACGTTTTACAAGATGCGGATAAAGTTCTCAAGTTACCGCAAAATAGGAAAAAAGGAATCCGGAGGATGCAATCTTGGAAAAAATGTGAGCAAGCGAAGTGAAATTTAGTACACTTTTGAAACGTTTCAATTCTTACATTTCAAGGACAAAAAGTTACTCGACAGTCAGAAGCAGTAATAATCAGGAATTTGGGGATATGGGCTTTGGATAAAAATAGGAAATTGAATGTCGATAATTTTTCATTCCACGTTCAATGTAATGGAAAATATTGAGTATTTGCCTTGTAGTGAAGGTTAAAACTATTAACAAGGTAGTTTAAAACCTAAAAATGTAAGTCACTCGGAGAAACAGCGCGTATGTTGTTTGTCCAGAGAGATGTGCTATTCATTTTGTTGACATTGTTTGTCAGGGGTGTTGTGGGTACTTATATCTATGTTGGAATTTTTAACAGTAATGACCTGTTGTTCCATTTCAGTGAGCATTTATGCGGATTATTACAAATAATAACCTGTTCAAAACAATGAAAAGGTGCATTAATATTTGATCTTTAATAAATTTACAGGAGTTTGACTAACGATTCATTCAGAGAATCATTGGACCGAGAGTTTTTTCTTTTGTTAATGAAACACTTACTTTTCGTTTGAATTTACATTTAATTACACAGGGGCGTAGCTACCCAGTGTACGCACGTGCGTACCTGAAAAAGTCTAAAACAAAAGAAAGATTTGGGACTTGAGGGTAGGGGGGGGGGAGTGTTTGAAAACAGTGATTGTGCGTACCTCTGAAAAAGTCCTGGCTACGCCCCTGATACAGTCAACTCTCTCATAGCGACCGCCTCTCGTATTGAGCGACCACTTTGTAAATAACCGTTTTGTTTCTCAGTCAAATACTGTTTCAAAAACTTTCTCGTAAGCGACCACTACTCAAATTTCTTGAGCGACCGCGACCACTTTTTAGGCCAGAAATTTGACATATTCTTTCGTTTTCTGTTTCCGATAAGCGACCACCTGGCACGATCACGTGTGATCGTAAGAAAATCATTACTCGAATGTCACAAAACTGTTCAGTTTTTAATAGCGCTGACCCGGAATGCTGACATATAATAACAGTTTACTTACAAAAAAGATGGCTGTAATAAGATCTGTAGATAAACATGTTATGTGCAAAGTTTCGACAGTATTGTACTTTTCCCGAATCGTGTTACTTGTGAAAAGAACAAATTAGTTCAGGCAGAGAAAAAGTTGTCTATTTGGCTAATTTAGCTGATAAGGTAATATCTTTATGTAATTACGTGAATCAATTCATTTTGAGCTTATTTTGTTGATTTTTCCCGTAAGCGACCACTTTGTCGTACACCAAGGATGGTGGCTTACGAGACAGTTGACTGTAGCTATTTTTGAATTTTCTTTTAAGTGTGAACTGATGCAACGGTCGGCGAGAGTTGTTTAGCGTTGTAAAATTATAAGGTTCTGGGCCCAAGAAGACGTTGTTTGGAAGGTGCTCGAGTTGTACATCGTATGTGATCTCCTTTGCGGTCCGCACAATGGAACGATGACGTCATATTCAGGCCGAATAGGGTTAACGTAATGACGGAGTGTCCATTTTTCAGTCGAGCGCGCGCGGGATCTTTGAGTTTGCTTGTCAATGTATGGATACTTGAAAGATAAATGAGATGTTGATCATTTTCCAGAGTTAAATCAGTTAAACACTCAGTCTTCATTAGCTTCGATTTCTGGTTTTATTACGTTTTTTTCTCCTCGCATTAAATACTTCTCTTTCCGCCTCTTCCACTTGATTTCTCTCTGTATATTTTTAATTCAATGTCAACTCATTGCCAATAGGAACAAGCAAACTTAATTTCTATCTACAATAGAGCAGTTTTCAATTGACTGTCGAAAGTAATTACACAATTGCTTTGGTTTTGCATTGCTACGCTTTGTGATTGGCTAAAAAATCTCGCGCCACTTTCTCGACCAATCAGAAGTAAAACCAAAACCAATCGTAACTTGCTCGCACGCGTTTTCCCGCGCTTGGCGCCGCCGACATGTAATTGCTTCGAGCTCTGATTGGTTCATTGGATTGTTTACGACTGCTGTGATTGGTCAAAGTAATTACTTTGGTTTTGGTTTTACGACACTCAATTGAAAACTGCTCTATAAGAATCTATAACTACATTGTAAAAAGTGGAATTTCCCACAGATTCTACATACACTTGAAACCCCCCGAGGGCCTAGTGCCCAGTCTATTGCAGGCCCTGCTGTCCGTTAGGAGTCTGAATCAGAGAAACGGGTACGGCCTGAGTAACTGTAGACTGGGGCGAGACAGGTAACGTCATAACTTGAGGCTGCACAGCACTGAGGATGTGAAACGCGTCCGTGGCAAACAAGCTTTCCGTGTTCAGCGGTGTTGCTTGGGTTACTGTCAAATTTCCTTGAAGAGCAGTCAGCCCATTTGATGTTGCCATGGCAATAGTGGCATTTTGTTGTGTTTCATGTGATTCCGGCTGCTGTGCTGTCTGTTGTTGAGCCTGAGTTGTTTGTTGTTGTTGTTGCTGTTGTTGTGTTTGTGGGGCTGTTTGTTGAGGTTGCTGCGTTGCTGATTGCTGTATTTGATGTACTGGCTGAATCTGATGGACGACCTAAAAATAAGAAGCGATATTAGAAGGTTTTCCATGTGCTATAACATGTGGTTAAGACGAAGTCATGCTCGTGAAGGTCCCTTATCAGTGACCTGTTTCAAACTCCGTCATGCAGAGGAACATCTTTTTACGGATACCTCTATAATACGGACACCTCTCTATTCTTGGTTTGCACTGTCTAACGTCATATCAAATAAACAGATTTCGTTTCCAAAATGTTTATAGAATTGCAATTGTGGAGAGTTTTTTTAAATGGGTCAAATTTTGAAGCGCAAGAGCATTTCGTGAGCGGCCATCGGACAGTTCTCTTAGCGCCGAAGAAACTAAAATTTATATAATCCCTACCTCTATAATGCAGACACCTCTATAATAAAGGCATCTCTATAATACAGACACCTCTATAATGCAGACACCTCTATAATACAGACACCTCTATAATACAGACACCTCTATAATGCAGACACCTCTATAATGCAGACACCTCTATAATGCGGACACCTCTATAATGCGGACACCTCTATAATACAGACACTATAATACGGACACCTCTATAGTACAGACACCTCTATAATACAGACACCTCTATAATACAGACACCTCTATAATGCAGACACCTCTATAATGCAGACACCTCTATAATACGGACACCTATAATGCAGACACCTCTATAATATGGACACCTCTATAATATGGACACCTCTATAATGCAGACACCTCTATAATACGGGCACCTCTATAATCCAGACACCTCTATAATATGGACACCTCTATAATGCAGACACCTCTATAATACGGGCACCTCTATAATCCAGACACCTTAATAATATGGACATCTCTATAATACGGACACCTATAATGCAGACACCTCTATAATGCAGACACCTCTATAATATGGACACCTCTATAATGCGGACACCTCTATAATGCAGACACCTCTATAATGCAGACACCTCTATAATGCAGACACCTCTATAATGCAGACACCTCTATAATCCAGACACCTCTATAATATGGACACCTCTATAATCCAGACACCTCTATAATGCAGACACCTCTATAATGCAGACACCTCTATAATACGGACACCTCTATAATACAGACACCTCTATAATGCAGACACCTCTATTATGCAGACACCTCTATAATGCGGACACCTCTATAATGCGGACACCTCTATAATGCAGACACCTCTATTATGCAGACACCTCTATAATACGGACACCTATAATGCAGACACCTCTATAATATGGACACCTCTATAATATGGACACCTCTATAATGCAGACACCTCTATAATACAGGCACCTCTATAATCCAGACACCTCTATAATATGGACACCTCTATAATGCAGACACCTCTATAATACGGGCACCTCTATAATCCAGACACCTTAATAATATGGACATCTCTATAATACGGACACCTATAATGCAGACACCTCTAAAATGCAGACACCTCTATAATATGGACACCTCTATAATGCGGACACCTCTATAATGCAGACACCTCTATAATGCAGACACCTCTATAATGCGGACACCTCTATAATGCAGACACCTCTATAATCCAGACACCTCTATAATATGGACACCTCTATAATCCAGACACCTCTATAATGCAGACACCTCTATAATGCAGACACCTCTATAATGCAGACACCTCTATAATGCGGACACCTCTATAATGCGGACACCTCTATAATGCAGACACCTCTATTATGCAGACACCTCTATAATACGGACACCTCTATAATGCAGACACCTCTATAATGCAGACACCTCTATAATGCGGACACCTCTATAATGCGGACACCTCTATAATGCAGACACCTCTATTATGCAGACACCTCTATAATACGGACACCTATAATGCGGACACCTCTATAATACGGACACCTATAATGCGGACACCTCTATAATATGGACACCTCTATAATGCAGACACCTCTATAATACGGACACTATAATACGGACACCTCTATAATACAGACATCTCTATAATGCAGACACCTCTATAATATGGACACCTCTATAATACAGACACTTCTATAATATGGACACCTCTATAATACAGACACCTCTATAATACAGACACCTATAATACAGACACCTCTATAATATGGATACCTCTATAATACAGACACCTCTATAATATGGACACCTCTATAATACAGACACCTCTATACTACAGACACCTCTATAATACGGACACCTCTATAATACGGACACCTCTATAATACAGACACCTCTATAATACAGACACCTCTATAATACAGACACCTCTATAATACAGACACCTCAATAATACGGACACCTCTATAATACGGACACCTATAATACAGACACCTATAATACGGACACCTCTATAATACGGACACCTCTATAATACGGACACCTCTATAATACAGACATCTCTATAATACAGACACCTATAATACAGACACCTCTATAATACGGACACCTCTATAATACGGACACTTAGGACTGTCCCTTTAGTGTCCGTTTTCATGAGGTTTGACTGTTTTTTTTTTTATGCGAATATGAAACCAGCTGAACATTCAAGGAGGTGTTAGACTATGCAATATTTCAGGTAACGTGTCTCGCAACAAAAGTGCGACACAAGTCGCACACAATAATGACAGTGTGACAAACCCTGCAACCGGTGATTGCGATAACGGAAAAATGCGTAATTTGTCCGTTACCGAGAATGTTACACTGATCAACTTTTTAGACTTGTGTCGCAATTTTGCTGTGAGATCAGTTGTACGAATCGTTGCTAATGCAACGATGCCTCCAAAATCGTGTACGAGCGTTGAGCCATGCAAGTCATGCTTGCCAAAAGGTATAGGTATTTATCGGGGGTGTTACATGGTATGCGCGGTAGTTTCTTGGTGTTGCGGATAGTGTGATCACCAAATGACGTAAAACAAAAGATTCAAAAGACACTGAACAATAAACACACCACAACACAAAAGCTAACCAACAATGGCT
>JAJLRJ010000003.1:14167052-14224552 GCA_024195265.1 Dendrophyllia cribrosa
GAGTCTGTGGATGAAATCCTAAAGTGTGACCATTCAAATGAAAGCTACTGAGCAGTACTTTCCTGTGGTACTGTTTATTATGCTGTACTATGTACAGTGTGGTTCTAACCTTTGAGTCTGTGGATGAAATCCTAAAGAGTGACCATTCAAATTAAAGCTACTGAGCAGTACTTTCCTGTGGTACTGTTTATTATGCTGTACAAGGTGGTTCTAACTTTTGAGTCTGTGGATGAAATCCTAAACTGTGACCATTCAAATTAAAGCTACTAAGCAGTACTTTCCTGTGGTACTGTTTATTATGCTGTACGATGTGGTTCTAACCTTTGAGTCTGTGGATCAAAATCTAAAGTGTGACCACCAGTACTTTCCGGTGATGGTGTTTATTATGTTTTACAAGGTGGTTCTACTTTTTGGGTCTGTGGATGAAATTGTACAGTGACAAATTACAGTGACCTTTGAAATGAAAGCTTTTGAGTAGTACGTTCCTGTGGTGCTGTTTAATTCCTTTCCCCTCTTCTTTCTCGCACCTGCCAGGCAGGCTAATTGTGCTGTACAAAGTAGTTCTAACTTTTGAGTCTGTGGATGAAATCCTAAAGTGTGACCATTCAAATGAAAGCTATTGAGCAGTACTTTCCTGTGGTCTGTTTATTATGCTGTACAAGGTGGTTCTAACCTTTGAGTTTGTGGATGAAATCCTACAGTGTGACCATTCAAATGAAAGCTATTGAGCAGTACTTTCCTGTAGTACTGTTCATTACGCTGTACAAGGTGGTTAACTTTTGAGTCCGTGGTTGAAATCCTAAAGTGAAACCATTCAAATGAAAGCTACTGAGGAGCGGTTTATTATGCTCTAACTTTTCAGTATGTGAATGAGCGTGATCATTCAAATTAAAGCAACAGAGCTGTTGTTCCTTTTTCAGTGACTTACAACATAAAATGCGGAACTTTTATCAATTTTGAACCTGCCACTACTCCACTGACCTGAATGGGTGCCGACTGCACCTGGATAGTACCATTAGTGAATGTGACCGTAGGCAGCAATTGAGTCTGCGCCAGCTGCGATGTGTTTACAGTGGAGAGTGCTGGCATAGCAGATGAAACTGCAGGCTGCATCATGACAGCCGAGAGGCCCGCTGAACTGACTGCGGCTTGTAGAATATTGACGGGTGGCATAGTCTGTTGGATATGCTGCAAGGCCACTTGCTGTACAGTTTCCGCCTGCACTTGTTGTTGGGTTATTGGCTTGACTTTGGGTTTCTTGGGTTTTGGGTTTTGCTGCCACCATTTTATGAGGCCGTGGGACGGAGGTTCTCGGTCTCCACCTAAAAACAAAAATTAAGAACAAATAGAGGTTATTCTGCAAAACGTTGTGTAATATGGCACGGTATTTTTTTTTTTTTTTCGAAAAAAATAAAAACCGACGAGTAAAAATGCCCAGCAGCATTGCACAACGTTTCGTTAAATAAATTGTTTAATATACGACAGTCAACTCATAAATTGAAATTTTTGAAACTTTTTTTCCTAGTGCGCGGTCAAGAGTGTAATATTTTATGCGCGGATATTTTATGAGTCGCATAGTATTTTTTTGAGTCCTGCAGGGGTGAATAAAAATGCGAGCAATGAGTAAAATATCCGCAAGTATTATCTGTTAAACCATCGAATAACCAATCATATTTGCACTCGTTTTGATGTGTATTTGCACTCTAGAAAGCTATGTCGAAGAATAATGCAGTATAACGCGAGAAACGTCCTCATTACAGCTGCGGTGGTTTAATATGGAACATGTTAGGCTTTAGCACCGTGGGAGTACTTGGGCCACCAGCTAAACTATGTGTGGTAATGGAAAAACATACGATACATCGACAATGAGAGTAAGCTGGATTTCCACTGTCAAGGAATTTTTATGTTCGTTTTACGCACGTAAATAAAATTAGGAACGATGTATGAACAGTGTGCGTAAAAGAAAAGAGTTGAGCATGG
This sequence comes from Dendrophyllia cribrosa, assembly GCA_024195265.1. Classification (NCBI taxonomy): domain Eukaryota; kingdom Metazoa; phylum Cnidaria; class Anthozoa; order Scleractinia; family Dendrophylliidae; genus Dendrophyllia; species Dendrophyllia cribrosa. Next base: position 14,169,033 of record JAJLRJ010000003.1, read on the forward strand.
TCCAATTTTTTACTCTCTAATTATATTTACGCGCGTAAAACTCACGTAAAAATTACGCGGATTTTCAATGATTTTATGTTTTTGATGTAAAATTCTAGAGAACAATACTTACAAAAAGCTGGATGTAGAAATGTGTTTAGAATGAAGGAGTCAATTTTGAGTGAAGTGAAAATCAAGAAAAGCAAAACACTAAAAGAAGTGAAGTGAAAATCAAGAAAAGCAAAACACTAAAAGAGTGTCAACAGAACTACATGTAGGAAACTCTAAAGGCTGGTTTTCACTAGCGCATAAGCACAAGCACAAGCACAAGCACAAGCACAAGCATAAGCATAATCGGCCGAAAAGCAAGCGAGAACGCCAGAACATACGCATAAAGACATACGCAAGCGCAGTATGAACGAAATTCACGATACCAGCTTTCCTCGGTTGTGAGATCTGAATCAAGGATGGCGGATGATTTGGTTGACCGCCTTGTGCTTATGCTTGTGCTTATTTCATCCCCGTTCTCACTTGACATAAATGTGACACACGCATAGCATAAGCACAAGAAGAACGGAACGTGTTCGTTCTTCTTGTGCTTATGCTTATGCTTATGTCGTGGGAGTTCTCACTTGCTTCTGAATCTCTCATGCTTATGCTTATGCTTGTGCTTATGCGCTAGTGAAAACCAGCCTTAATACTGCACTGGAATACTGTATACTGTTCAGTGCACTAATAACACAACATTATACTTTGCTACTTGAAAAACCAAATACCACGCAGTTCTTAATGTTCAACCTCTAATTTCATTGGATCTGGGTATCACGCAGCTCGATTGTTTTCAGGGCTAGGGTCCATTGTTGTGTTGTTTGTTCTATTGTTCTATTATTTTTTCAGCAAATTGGAAAAGACCTTGTAAGAGCCGCGTACTGCCCCTGAAAAACACTCACACTACCTTTTAAATGCACGCAAACCCGTGTAGTTGAGGTGCGCATAAAGGCGTAATTTAGGTGTATTATGCGAGAAAATACGCTAAATTGGATGCAATTTACGGGGTGCAATCGCCTTGCATGTTCGTATTCCAGGGCTTTTTGAGACTGCATAAACGAAGCTGCGATTACTAAGCAAGTCCTACACTTGCCTGTTTCCTTCATCTGTTCGTTGACTCTGCCGATTGTGCTGTGACTGCATCCTGTCACCCACGAAATGAACTTGTAGCAGTTTGAACGAGCCCCTCCTGAAGGTGTCAACATCTCTGCAAGAACTCTCCTTGCTTCTGTCTGGCCTGAAACAGCTCTGTCACGCCACTGTTTTAGCAGATTTGCATGCGTCAGAGCAATCTGTAAATTAGATCAGTTGCAGGAAGAAATGTTGTGGTTCAAATTTTTATTTTGTAAACAACAAATTAGTCAATATGTTGCTTGCTGCAATTGGCTACTTTGTTTTTTTGTTGTTGTTGTTAAAAACGCTAAGACAGACAAACAGTTGAAAGGTTACAACCATGATACACTTGCGGGAATCACCCCTACTGATTTTTAACAAGCAACCCAATGGCCAGTCGACACAAAGGGAAGCCTGGCGCACCAGTGCAATGTTCTTGGAGTCATTACCATAACATGCGACAATGGAAAACAAGAATTTAAACTGGTCTCGACTGAAAATTTCCAAACCAAAGAAAAATGTGAACTAAAGGAAGCAATTTTGACTATCATCCTGGAAGTGATGAAATGAAGATGGGGGACTTCTTAATCTGACAACTCACCATGACACAGTTATCTACACAGCACCGTTCTTTAGGCAGATCTTCAATGACTTTCAGTTTGCCAAGAGCAGCTTTTCCTTTCTGTCTTTCAACACGAAGTGGTTTCTAGGGATTGAAATTTTCAGAAAGGTTTTACAATTATGGTAAGACACTCATTACACAGCTTTACAAATAATATTCTTAGAAGTAGTAGATAAAATATGAGCGGGAGATCTGTATGGGCGTTTACAATGGCTCGCCTTCGGCTCGCCATTGTAAACGCCCATACAGATCGGACGCGAATATTTTATCCTACTTTTGAAATGAAACAATGAGTAGAGATCTGTATGAAAAGTTAATGCATACTAATTAGCTGAGCAGATGTCTGTATCAAAAGTTAATGCTACTGTTTAATAATTCATCAACTCAGTTGATTTGTATTGGGGTTTACAAACCTTCATTAAATTTTCATTTCTTTTGTACTTTCCTTATGAATTATTAATGAATTTTATAAGTGAGGTTACTGATTTCTTTCCCATGGTTTTGCTTTTGTATGTACTTTCATTTAAGGTTCACTTTCACAAGGATTTTGCTGTTTTCTGGTTAAACCTGTACTAAATACTGGACTATGTAAGTTTGCTTAATATTATACAAAATGCTCTTCGGCTGAGAGGGTGATATCCTTAAAAGGAGATGACAATTTTCATGTATTCAAGATTTTACAGGGATGAACTTCAAGTTGCAATCCATTTCATCCAGGTGATCCACAACCAAAGACAATTTAATAATGCTTTAGTACACTACTTATTAAATAAGTAATTCTTTTTATTTTTAAACAGGTATTTGTTGATACAAAACTAATATGCTTTTGCTTTTCAGAGTGACACTAAAAATAGCCGAGAGTGCCCCTTTAACGTTTACAAGCAGGTACAAAGTCATGTATTCACTGGTCTGCATGGCAGGCGCAAGTGGGGAGGGGGGAGGGGGTGCAAAAAAGGAGAGGGGAGAAGGGAAGGAACCCCTGCTATAAGAACAGGACTATTTACATTACACCACTGATTACCTGGTAATCAAATTACTGGTATGTCAACTGTCGATATCTTCACCAATCAGAAACTGGCGCGCTTTTACGTATAGATAACTTAACATGGGAAGTTACTGTTTAGCGTCCAGCGAAAATTAGCCAATCAGGATTTTGCAGTTGCCAGTGTCAACAGAAATAAACAAAAGGGGGTCTTTATTGCAGGCGTCCTTTTCCCTTCTCCCAAGTTCTCCTCTCTCCGATACCTGCTAGAAAGGCTAGGTATTCACTTACCGAAGGGTCAGTCTTGAGCCTCTTGTGCAAGAAATTGTTGGAATACAGTAGCACTCGCTGAGTGGCTCGTTCACAAAATTTGAGAGTATCTCTCAGGTGTTTTCTCTTTTCCAGTATAAATTCTTCAAATTCACCTGACTTTCTTTGGCCATTACCAAGCCCAATGTTCTTAGACCTAACAAGTGATAACCAATAAAAACAAATTAAATTGTATCTAACGCAACTTGGAAGGGCAAACTGTAAATTTTATTCCACACTAGCTCAAAATCGAGAAGCATTTCATTAAATCTAGATTGTGCTGTAGGGATTTCACGCAAATCAGACACAAGTGCTTCATACAATTTTTTGGTATTTATATTCCTGATACAGAGACTTTTTCAGAATTTAGCACCAATGCATACTCTAGAGGGTCGAAATTGGGTGTATGTGGGACCGTCTTAGATTTCAACTCTTTTCTCCATTTGAAAGGAATAGCATCTATGAACCCATTCCAAAAGAGGAAATTTTTGGACTGAAGACCTAGTTTGAGCTGCAAATCCGACCACGTACATGTATAAAAACTTCCATCGGCCTTAACCATATCACAAATTCTATGTATGCCAATCTCAACCAAATCCAAATAATAACAAGATTTTTTGTTAACGAGGATGTTCTTGTTGTTCCAAACTATCTCATTCAAAATATCCTCTACTTGATCAGGCATGGTCATATTGAATCTAGACCATAATGTCAGACATTCGTCGTAAAAAGGACTAACTTTTATAGGAAGATCACCAAGACTAAAGTTACACTTCAAAAGATAAGGGCCTCCGACCGGCTTTAGAAGTGCGTCTAAGACAAGTTTCCAATCGGCAACATATTCTGGGTCCACATAGCGTTTAAAAAAAGACATCTTCTGGGCTTGAATAAGAGATTCCAAGTGTATCATTTTTAGACCCCCATTTTCAATATTATTTATTAGAGCCCTTCTCTTGACTTTATCCTTGCCTTTCCATATAAAGTGGTAGATGATTTTGTTAGCACTCTTGATTATTTCATTACAGAGAGGTAACTGTGATGCACGATAGAGAAACTTCGAGATAGCAAATGTTTTAACGATTTGGACTCTACCTAAAACAGTTAAGTTCCTCCATTTCCATAAATTCAGTTTCTTTTTCAAAGAATCCAAAATTGATACAAAATTTAATTTAGCGGCTTCTTTTCTATTATACGAAAAAAAGATTCCTTATATTTTAATACAGTCCTTGATGTCTACGTTACATGTAATATTAAAGTCAGTTGTGGAAGAAGTACCCAGGTAACAAGCTTCTAGCTTGCTTTTATTAAGCTTGAGGCCGGAGCACAGCCCGAAATCTTTCAGTAACTTCATGAGGTTGTCAGCAGACTGGTCGTCTTTCAAAAAGGTAGTCATATCATCAGCAAAGGCAGTTAATTTAACTTCATGTTCATCCCGAAGGTTGATACCTTTAATCTCATCGCTGCCTCTAACATATATAGCTAGTGTTTCAAGAGTAATGATAAAGAGATAGGGGGATAGTGGATCGCCCTGTCTCACCCTCCGCATTTCATCAAAATGAACAGAGGAAAAGCCATAATTATTCATGACACAACTTTGGATATTGGAATAAAAGGTGTTTACCCATTTGATGAATGATTGACCAAAATTAAAGGCTGACAAAACCTTGTTTAAGAAAGTCCAATCCAGAGAGTCGAAAGCCTTTTCGAAGTCGATAGCGAGTAAAAGACCAGATAACTTATTTTCTTTAGTATAAAACATGATATCATCTATAATTGAAGGGCCGAGAGCATGTCCAGCCTATATGACTTTTTAGGCCTTTTTTTATTTTTTCTCGCTCAGAATAGCTCAGAATAGCCTCATTTTATCGTACAACGAATAATATCACAAGCCCTTGTCGAATTTGCACTAACCCTAAGGAATTTGACCAATTTCACCTGAAAAAAGCAGAGTTCTGGCCCTCCAGTGCTTTGACGGTACATTCAGAGCGCAATTTTGAAGCCATTTGAAAGCAGTTTGGCCGTGAGAATATGCGACTGCAATACTTCTGACCAGTGCCAACAACTAAACGAAAATACCGTTATTTACGCACGCCTGGCTCGCTTATCTATCGTGAGCTCACTACGGCAACACATCGCCTCTGTAGCGCGTGAGTAAGCCAACGTGTATGAGGCCCGTCCGGTGATTGAAAGACATCATTAAGTCCGGAAATCCTTGAGTCTCTAGCACTCCTCAAAGAAACGAGTCGTGTTTCTTGTCCTTCCTTGTGTCTGAAGCGCCATTTAGCGCTCGAGGTGAAAAACGGACCTTGGTCGGGAAGACGAGCCGGCGGGAAAGTCTGGAATCACTTCGGATCAGAAAAGGGGCAGCGTTGAGAGTTGTGGGCCATTTCCCATCCCGTGCCGTGGTCGAAATGCCCAATATCCGAAGTGCTTTGAGACTTATAGTATTTTGCAATAACTTTCGGGCGGGAACTCCATTTTGGTTTTGTTGTAGGATTTCCCGACATGCTTTGCGACATTGGTAGATGGGTCCGCTGTGCGTGGTCGGGCACTTGAAATACAGCTTTGGGCAGCTCGAAGTGAGTTGTTGCTGGCCGGCGGGAAGACGTTTCGCATTTGGAGTCTTTAATGCAACATTAAATTCGATCTAAAAGGATTTTGAAATCGAGATACGCGTTTTGATGCGTATCAAGCTTTAAGTAATAAAACTTAGCCTGAACTGAGCATGTGTTCCTTGGTGGTCTAGTGGTTTGGTTAGGGATTTCCGCTCGGACGGCTCCAGGTTCGAATCATGCTCAGCATCTTTTTTTTTTTTTTTTTTCGAACTGGACATTATGAAAGTGATTTACTTTTTTTGCGTTCGTCCAAATTGCTTACGTTTAATTTTAAAAAAATATCGAACCGTGTCAGTGTGAAAACAGAAGCTTACCGCAATATTGCGTTGCAATAGGATCGGAGCCTTTGATTGATTGATTTTTTTTTTTTTGCATACGGTATTTCTCGAAAACGACGGAAAAAACAACAGAAAAAAATTCGGAACAATGTTTTGCAACTAATTTCTAGTTCACATGCCAAAATTGGACAAATCTGAGCAAGAAAAAATGAAAAAAGGCCTAAAAAGTCATATAGGCTGGACATGCTCTTGGCCCTTCAATTCTGGTGCAATCAAAGATTGATCGGCCCTTGACATAGGCGCATTGATTTTCGTGAATGATGAGCGGTAAAACAATTTCTAACCTTTTAGCAATAGCTTTGGATGCAATCTTGACATCCACATTTAGAAGAGAGATTGGCCTCCATTTTTAATATACATTTTATCTTTACCTTTCTTTTCTATCAATTTAATTATGGCCATTTTCTGAGAAGTTGAAAGTTCTCCACACTCGTAGGCTTCATTAAGACAATCCACTACAAGATTACACAGGAGTGGCCAAAAGGTCTTATAGAACTCGGCTGTCAAACCGTCATTCCCAGGGGCTTTCCCAGTTTGAAAAGTAAGAAGCGAGCGATAACATTCGTTGTATGTAAGTCTTCCTTCACATTTTTCTCTTTTATCCTCATCTAACTTGGGTATAGAAGGATTGTATAGGAATCTGGCAGCTACGTCCCCATCACTGTTAGAACCATGATCTTGGTACAAATCTGAATAAAATAATTTAAGCTGATCTAGAATTTCCACCGGATCAGTAGTAACTCTGTCATCATCCAATTTTAATTTCCTAATACAAGAAGAGCTATTGTTTTGATTTTCAAGTTTTAAGAAATAAAGTTTCAGGCAGCAGGTGGTATACATGTAGATGGATGGTGCCTATGGTACCTCTGGTTTCTGTAGCTCAAACAATAGTTAGTAGAGGAGACTACTAACTATGCTCAAACCAACTACATGTACAGGACTGGTAATACTAATTCCACCATTGGAAGGGATGCTAGACAAAGTCCACCACAGAGATACATGTACACTGTACATGTTCCCCCAGCATATTGTTTCTACATGTATTGTATAGTGTAGGTCTTCATATTAAATGCCTCCCTGGTATCCATTTATACACCATGTGAGTGTGTATAAACCAAGTCACAAGTGGGATATTCACAGTAGAGCACAATTAAACATTGCATAACTTTTGCTGTTATATTACTGTATTCCATGCCTTGATTTGCAACTTTGTTACAATTGAAGATCTTCCAAAGATTTGCGACATTTTCCGGATATTGTTACAATGCTATTTGACAGTTTGTGGTCAATTTCTGAATTTTTTCCGAGTTTGTCGAAGACTCCTGGCAATACTACAGAGGATGACTTGTTTCAAAAAATTTCCAATGATTGTCTGGAGGTCCTGGAATAAATACAGTGTCATGTAGGCATCAAGTCTTACCTCTTTGATGTTTTTGCTTGGCTTCTTACTTCCTCGACATCATAGCACTTTTTAGAGCTCAGTTCTTTTGCTTTCTTGAGAAGTTGTAGCATATCACTGGCTCGTTCACGTGACTCTTGCATGTTACTTCCTTAAATGAAAAACAATGCATGTTAAAACTTGAGCAACCCACCAATATACAATATCATGACAAATTATTTGTAAATCAAAGTAAACTTTAGCAACTGAGCTACTGCTTAGCAACACAAATGTAGACACAAACATTTCACTCACCGTCGCCGATTATGTAGCTCTGTAAACAGCCACATGCTCGAAATTTATAATGTGGGCAGCACAGCCTTGCAGCTGAAAAAAGAGAGAAAAATACAGTCAGCTTTCCCAATGTGGACACTCCTGTAAGGAAGACACCCCTGTAAGGCAGACACCCCTGTAAGGCAGACAGCCCTGTAAGGCAGACACCCCTGTAAGGCAGACACCTCTCTCAGGCAGACACCTCTCTCAGGCAGACACGGTTGACTGGTCCTGGTTGAATCACACTTGTTTGTTTAATTCTATCACTAAACTTTAGACACCTATTAAAAAAGGTAGACAATGGACAAAATGGTAAACAACTCCGTTCATTACCATCGGGTAGTCCTGCACTTGTCCAAATGATGTCTGTGATTTGCTGAGAAAACAACAGATTTGTCCCACTGGGATAGGGATTAGGGATGGGGGCATTGTTCAAGTGATATATCAATTGTATCATTCGCCAATCACAGACATCGCTTGGACAGCTACGACCCCGCTCTTACCATCAGGATCTCCAAGTCCCTCGACTAGAGACAAAGCAAACTGGTTTGCCTCTTCTTGGTATTTTCTCTTTTCTTCAGGATCAGGCTCAACACGCTCTTTTCTTGGCTTCCTGGGCCGATCAAACGACAAACCTGAATGTGGAATAATTTTTTTCACTTTTATTACTGGCAAGTTCCTAGTTAATGCACAATAACAACCCCTTAAGGACGTTTGTGCGAAAATCTTATAATGTTTACTACTTTAATTAAAAAAACATTTGCTTCAGCTACATGTAGGTAACAAGTTACTTGTGTTAGAAATACAAAATAAATTGGGGGTCACCAACTTGGTTTCAGAGATACAGTGTAAAATAAAAATTATCTCAAAGGTGACCCTAATTTTGAAAAATCAGTCTTATACCCCATTCACACCAACGCTTAAACATGTTTAAATGTTGTTTAGTTTAAAACAGGTTTAGAAAAATATCTCCTAACCTCCCGTAATATTTGGAGTGAAATATTCACTAAAAGAAACTTTATTGACTTTATTACCATTCCAGGTATTTTGAGTCATAACATACATTTCAAAACGTTCAAGATAGAGGCTAAAACATAGTTAAACTAAACAACATTTAAACATGTTTAACCGTTGGTGTGAATGGAGCATAAGACTAATTTCCTTACTCGATATGGCCCTAATGTCTGTTAGTCCAAAAAATTAATATCGTAAGTGAATCTCTAGTATGCAACTTTCTATGCCAAATTCATTTCACTGGTGAACGTCCCTTAAAGGAAATCACATCTTAATATGACAGCATTTTATATCATGACAGTCGCAAGTTGGCAGGATTTGACGTTGTGTGGGTAGAAAAATGGGAAAGTGTTAAACTTCCTGCATTGATTTTTTTTTGTTCCATTTTTTACAGTCTGTTGAGAATTGGGAAAGAAAATGATCTACATGTATGCAAAAATAAATAGGAGTCACCAACCATCCAAGCGAGTTAAATCTAAGCAAAGTTAACACAACAACTACATTTGTACCAGCCTTTTATGTGTTTAGATTTCTTCCCTTACATGCATGCTCATGCATGATGTAGAAGGGCATTGCGACATGAATTGCGTGTGCAGTAAGGATGCGAACGTCTTTAAAAGAAGTGAACACCAAAATGTGAAATCCTAAGGCAAATTATATAAGTACATTTACCTACCTAAAAGTAGTGACCATCCCAAGAGGGGGGAGGGGGGGGGGGGGGGGGGGGGGATGGGGTACTTGGATTTAAAGTGATAGGAAGGTGGGATGTTTTTTTACATAGGTTTGAATACTTTTTTTAGAATAAGATACACATTAAGTTGCACATTTTGTACACAATTCATTGTTATTTACTAGCTTTTGGGTGGCCTCAAAAGCTAGAGCAAAAACTTTTTTGTCATTTGCTTTTAGTTTCCACTGAGTAACTACAGTGTTTTTCGAAATAACTATTATATAACCATGCTAAATGGACTTAACTAATCAGATTAAAAGTATCTTACATGTACTTACCACATGCATTGCACAAGGTGAGCGTCTTTCCTGTCGCTGGATCAACCTTGTGTCTGGGACTTGGGTGATGAGTGGACAGCTTGGGACGGTTTCCACGCCTTGTAGGATTGATAACATATGGAGAACCACACAAGTCACACTTGAATGGGGTGCCAGGCTCACGCCGAGGGACTCTGAGAAGAGGATTCAGTCTTCTTCTTTTCTTCTTCTTTGTTTTAAGTTCATCCTCTGGGGATTGAAATCTGACTGGTTTTCTCTTTCTTTCGCGTTCACTTGCTCGCCTTTTCTCCAAGTCTTCACCTGAGCCCTTTGGCACATGAAAAGAGCAGGTGTTTAAAACAGCAGCTTTATATACAGTGTAGATTAGGACAATGCATACATGTCATAACCTACATGTACATCTAACATGTACATGCTATCTAATTCTAACCCTTTCAAGATCTGTGGTTAAAATCAAAATTAGAGAAAATTACCTTGGAGAATTTTCATTTCGTAAAAAAAATTGATACAGTACTAAAAAATAAACAGTGCCAAAGGAAAGTGCTGCTGAATAGCTCACGCAGTAGAACTGCAGCATTTCACTTAAGTTACATGTAGAAGATTCATTCTGGTAGAAGAGAAAGGAAAAACCTTATTTTAATCTTTGGTTAAATTAAGCTTTTGTTGGGATTGCTTTTTCATGTACATGTAGAAAGTAATTAACTCTCAAGAGTGCCAAACATCAAATTTAAATACAAAACTAATGGTACCATGCAAAACAACTGCCAAAGAGCTTTCATTTGTCTTATGAATGTTTACATCATTGGATTTCGTCAACAGTCTCGAAAGTTAGAACCACACTACAATCCATGTCTCCATTATTACATGTAGGTGCGGTTATACACACCACGGTAAATGGTATTTCCCATGGTAGATCATCCTGTGGTGCATCACACTTGGGTTTGGTATGTTAAGCAGCGGTTTACATGCAATTTGTGATTTCCCAACAAGGTAAAAAATTGTCACACACTTCGGTGAATCACTTTTCCTTTGCAGTTACGTGTTGATGTCAAACGGAGCACCGTGATTGGTTCTTGTACCTTGGGTACCAAAACATTGCAACTTACCTCGTTAAATGTCATTGGCGCTTAAATTCATGTGATCTGTTTTATGTATCCATGGATATTTACCACGGGAAATTTACCACAGGAAATTTACCACGGGAAATGTTGGTCACACTCACTATACAGTTTCCTGTGGTGAAAGGGTCATTTACCACGGTAAAAGTGCCCTGTGTAACCGCACTTATTGACTCTGAAAGAGTTAACAACTGGCAGACTTTAAATTCAGGGCTTTTCATCTAGGAATAAAAGGTTAATAATAATATTTAACTACGGTGCAAATGCCCCAGTTTTTATTATTGAATGTACAAATACCTCAGCATCTCCAATGTCTGACAAACATTCTTGTGATAATTCCAATGTTGATTCCTGCAATTCCTTGGAAGATGATAAGCTGCCCTGTTCTTCAGGGGTGCCTTCTGTAACACTCTGTTCTCTGTCATGTCCAAAAATGACACTAAATACTGCATCATCAGCAGAAGCTTGGTCCAGAGCACTGGCAGATACTGCATAGAGGTTAGAGCCGTTGTTATTTGAGCTGGTCACCTCACATGATTCAATGCCGCTGGTAGGTCGTACCACAACAGGGTCCTTGGATGGCGCATTTTGTCCTGGTGCATTAAGCGGGTTGATTGAAGCTGATGAGTTTCCAGCAAGGAGAGTGGAGACTGCAAGACTTTCACAAGCAGTACGCACTAATGTCTCTAGGGCACTTGTGTTTGGGGTACTACTTGATGCCAGGAATTCTGGATCATTTTCATCATCTTCTGAAGTAGATGAGACTGCAAAAATATATATGGACTGTCTTATAAACTGTATAAATGTACATAAATTAATTCAATTTTGACAAAACTATGGCTTGGCAGCTTTAACAATAATAAAGGGCAGCAACAAAGCAAGATCTAAGGGTAGATTGCGTGGTCCCAGGAAATATCTACATACTCCCACCATGAAAAGTAATTGGAAATGACATGGGATTGGGGGCCCATTTCTTTCCCTGTGAAGCATGATTGAGGCCTTTAATTATTTGTGATTCCTAATTTTGAGATATCTTTTTGTGCTCTTGAATAAATTTACTTAAAAGTGACCAAAGACTATAAAGGTGTTGAACTATTAAAAACTGATTTGTGAATATTTTTGTTTTGTGTGGTTATTAATTTCTGGTACCAGCGTTGAGGTTGCTTTTACCATTGATTTAATTGATTCCAAACCCTTCAAATTAAAACACCTCTGAGTAGTTGACAATACCCTGCCATTTAAATCATACTGAGAAAATGTATTTTTAAATTCCATAATTAAAAAATGCTTTTCCTTGCTTGTCTTCAACTGATTTAGAAAATGTTATGGAGCGCTTTGTTCCTTGTAGGGATTTCATTTTCGAAGTTAAAACTGAATTGATTTGCTAGCAAGGGTCCAATGTTTTTATGTGAATGAATTCTGAAAGAGACAATCAGGGCTGACCCTCGTACATGGACCTGTGCCTGTAGATACATTTTGCATTTACATCTTATATTTTCAACTGCCCCACATGTAAAAACCCAAACTATTACCACAGGGAGCCCATACAATCTGTTTGTGTAACATACGGTGTAACGACCGTTTGTAATTTTATAGGAAATGTATGGGATTTACCTAAATTTCATATTATGGTGACGTATCGCCAAATGTATGTACTGATCAATGCTTTTAAACGTTAAATTACCTTATTTGTTGTGTGTTGTAGTCCTTTTGCCGTATACATGTAAGTGATATTTTGAGCGATTTTGAAGGATTCTGAGTTCGCCGTTGACTGTACGTCTAAGAGAAGGACAAGGGTGGAAAGAGATTTTTGAACGGCTCCAGCGCCGAGGCGATTTTTCAACATAAAATCGCATCGCTCGGCTTTCAAACCACGCATCAGAAAGGCCGAAAGATTCACGCTTCTTCTCGTACCTCTTGATCGAAAATCCGTACCAAACGGCCCGGAGCTAGCCGAGCTAACCGTTTGGTGAGTAAACGGTTCAAACTTACGAAAATGCCTATGGCTCCCCACCCTCGGTACGTATTTTGAATCGGTTATTGTTTAACGGCGACCAATCAGAAAGGGGCAATCAGCAGGACGGTTTCTGGCTGGCACAGCAAAGTGTTGATACGAATATCGACCGCTTGGAAAGTGTGGGATTTTGATTTTCTTCGACGGCTAGCTCAGGGCCGTTTGGACGGATTTTCGATCAAGAGGTACGAGAAGAAGCGTGAATCCTTCGGCCTTTCTGTTGCGCGGTTTGAAAGCCGAGCGATGCGATTTTATGTTGAAAAATCGCCTTGGCGCTGGAGCCGTTCAAAAATCTCTTTCCACCCTTGTCCTTCTCTTAGACGTACAGTCAACGGCGAACTCGGAATCCTTCAAAATCGCTCAAAATATCACTTTTACGGCAAAAGGACGACAACACACAACAAATAAGGTAATTTAACGTTTATTTAGCGTTGATCAGTACATACATTTGGCGATACGTCGCCATAATATGAAATTTAGGTAAATCCCATACATTTCCTATAAAATTACAAACGATCATTATGTTACACAAACAGATTGTATGGGCTCCCTGTGCTATTACTACATTATGTACAATATTATGTTGTTTTAGTTTTACACACACAAAAATTACAGTTACATGATATGTACTTTATACAAATATTGGTAGTTTCTTGGTGTTGCGGATGGTGTGATCACCAAATGACGTAAAACAAAAGATTCAAAAGACTCTGAACAATACCCACACCACAACACAAAAGCTAACCAACAATGGCTTCCGCAACACCAAGAAACACCCCAAATATTACATGGACGGGTTTACAGTCAAGACTGGTCAAGCATTCCTGCCTACCGTTAATTAATAAATACATTATTGCAAATTTGATTTCATTACTCAGGTTTTAACAATCCGCACTAAGATTGAAGGAATTATGCAAAATTCAAAATAAGCCTCGGTTCGAAAAATCAAATTTGGATTGGAGTAATGTGCACATTGCTTGACACACTTGATGTGAGAATTTGACAGGTTTTTTATGTACATTTGCATAATAATTATCCACATCTCAACGGCCATTTCAATATTTGCAAATTTTCGTAATAATGTACTTTCTCTTCAATTCAATTTTTTTTATTTCCTTCAGAATTTAAAACAAAAAAAAGCTTTTTGGTACTCTGGGGTTTAAAAAAAGAGACTGACAAAACGAAACAAGAAGAAAAAACATTTGAGTACCGTTGGTGATGAACATGTATGGAATTGCCGAGAAACCTGTCAAATTCTCGCACCTGCCAGCACATGAAACCATACATGAGTCCAATCAAAATCTGAGTTTTTGATAGAGGCTCCTTTTGAATGTTGCACTCCTCATCTGAAGCGTGCACTATTGAACTGAGTAATGAAATCGAATTTGTAATAATGGCTTTGTTAATTCACTCTAGGCAGGAATGCTTGACTGGTTTTGACTGTAAAATATTGAAGAATCCATCATTCCTTGAAATTCCTTGGCTCACACAATGAAGATTGAGGAATACTTTGTATAGGCTTAGCTAAAATTCCTGCGCAAAACTGCAGGAACTTTGAGTTATTAATAATAGTAAAGATTCATGAGCTTTCTTGTATCAAAATTTAAATGCATTACATGTACATCTTTCTTCGATAGCGCTAAACCGTACAAACCAAAAATAAGGCGATAATTCCTGTAAATTTGTTATGGTTTTGAAAAGACAAGTATTAAACACGCGCATTATTTTTGGCTCCTCGAACAGACGGACACACAACAGACATAGCTGGTTCGTCGAACTCAGATGGAACGCAAGCTAATATAAGTCTTACATTGTAACAAACCAGGTTTTCCAACGACGTGTCGATCTTCGTAAAAATAACGCAGCACTTTACTCAACCACGAAATAAAAACCTCGTTGTCACACAAGAACCTTGTGAAGGCGCTAAGCAGCTAAATTCCCACAAGGGATGGGGTTAAAGTCTCAATTCTCCTATTTCACAGATGATAGAAGGCAAAATAAAGACTAAAATTTGAGAGAATCTGGAAGCTCATACCAGGTGATTGATTGTTGTGTTTCTCACTTTCTGCTTCTCCTGCGAGACTAAAGGAACTACCAGCTTCCCTATCTTGTTCATCTAAACCATCGTTCCTAAACTGTTGCTCTATGATCGGCTGTAAGTTCTCTAAGGCGTTGTCCAATGTCTTTTCTGTGTTGATCGCTTCGCTTCCTCCTCTCGAAGCCATCTTCTTTCTCAAAACTGTCACCTGCGCGATTACCAGAAGTGCATGCTGGGATTTATTCCGGAAAAACCCGATAATTATCGATAGTGTCCGAACAGTTGTTCGGTTCGTAAGTTTTCGTAAAACTGAGCCGCTTGTCAGCGTTCACCCAATTGAAAACAGATCGAAACTTCGGAAACTTTACAAACAGTGTCGAGTTCCTCGCTATTTTTTTGCTGTTTTCAATTTTGGCGTTTCTCATGTCTTAGCAAAAGGTTCAAAACCGCCAACTGACTTTCTAGCTCGCAGATTAATTACGTGGAAATGCAAGGAACTCCGATTACAGACATCAAGATCGTCGCTCAGAAAGAGCGATGTCCTCCAAAATATTTTATGGTGAGTTGAACGAACATGCAATTTGACATGAACTGAAAACGCGGTTTGATAATTTATTTCTGGTCTACGGAGAGCGTTTCACCGAGCATTTCACTAGATAACTGTAGAAACACTAGTTGTTTGTGCGATATTTAATTTGAAACTTATGGAATATTTGATTTAAAGACCTATATTAAATCATTTCGTCAACAGCTCACCAGCAAGCCTCGTTTGTACGAAATTCCTTGCAAACCTTTGACAACTTCACTGTTTTTGAGTGGATAATTCATTTCAGCTTGCTCCTTTGAGATTGCATTGATAAGATTATCACAGATTGCTTTGAAGGCAATTTGTCTTGTTGGCAAAATTAGCTACAACTTGTAGTCTGACATACATGTAAATATGCATATTGGGCTATTAATATTTGTTTACTTTCAAGTAAATTAACGTTACTTATCAATAGTGTTTTAATCTAGTAATACTGATAATACATGTAGTAGTGAGCCAAAACGTTATGACATCTACATCTACATGATTTACTTGCAAAATCCTAATGGACATATACATGTATACAGCAAGTTATAGTGCAAAGTGGATGTGACTGTACGACTGTCCACAGAATTAACAAACCTGCGGGTGTCAATTAGTTACAGATTTTCCAACCATCAGTGGAAAACAAAATAATATTTTATCTCTTCAATACGTCTCTTAATAAGTACTGAGGTTAGATTCAAAATCTTGATGCTCTGTTGTAGGCGAATGAGCGAAAAAGTACTGAATGATATGTAAAAAAAGCAATATTTCACAAGAGGTTTATTTGAAAATACTTGCAGCACAATATGAGAGATGTCGGGAAACGTTAATGAGCTGTATTTTATTACATCGGTTACATTCCTTGAAAAAATGTGGTTGTATCTACTGAAAAGATTATACTTTGTTTGCAAACAAAATTATTATAGGTATTTCTGGGCGGCCAAAGGATACAATTTTGTCTGTGTTTGTAACAACAAAATACAGTGTAAGTTACTTTTCAGAATATTCAAAACATAAACAAATGACCACAAAACATCCTGGTAGACAGAGAGTCTTTAAGATATTATTTTAAAGTTCTCCTGGTCTGCTGCAATAAATACATGACTGTATGACGATGCCAGACATTTCCAGGAGTTTTATAAAAAAATTATGTTTATGCCATAAAATTAATTGTCTCAAATTTAAAATAATGCAAAAGATTGCCGTAAAATGACACTAAGATGTTTTGTACAATGTATGACAAAAAGAAAAATTATTTCCAGCTTAGACTGAAGAATTAAAGTTCCTTTGTTCAGGTTTTCATGTTTTGAGCATCTTCTGCCCTATGCATCATTTTCAGAACATTTACAAGTGTCTTGACATGTACATAATCAACAATTTAATCACATGTATTAGTCTAATTCTTTCCACTTTGTCAACTAAAATTTTCCTGTTGATTATTAGCTTGAAAAGACAGTACAAGGATATGAAGGGCAATTATTTGACAACACATGGAGGCACAAAGGGAAGCGCTATCTCTGCTTTTCACGTGAGGTGTGGTGTGGTGGTATTAGTAATACTGCAGCAGTAATGTTAACCCTTTGACTCCCAAGAGGGCCAAAGATCAAAATTCAAGAAAAATCCCAAATTTCATTTTGTAAAATATTGAAAAACAAATGGTACCATGCAAAAGTACTGCTGAAGAGGTTTCATTTGAATGGTCACACCACAGGATTTCGTCCACAGAATCAAAAGTTAGAACCACGCTACATGTCTTCATAATTGACTCTGGGAGTGAAAGGGTTAATAGTAATTGGACTGAGTGGAGTACAATTCAGGTTATAATTGGGTGAGTAATTTCAAATTGGACATGCGCATGGCGCAAGGATAATTTGAAATTATAATGTACGAGCATGATTTCCCCTGAATTGTGCAAATGATCACAAAGTCTGATTGCTAATTGAAGGGCTCGGGGCATTACTTAACCAACCTTTGTTGCTTTTAAGGTCGTTTTTTGTTTTTCAATTTTTCTCCCTCTGAGCTTTGTCCATTTTAGGCATGTACATACAGTGTACTACAAATTAATTGCATTGGTCAGGAATTTTTCAGTTGTTTTTCCGTCATTTTCGAGAAATAATAAATGCAAAAAAATATATATCCATGTCTGAATCTTGCTCTAAAAAAATGAATCCCAAAGTTTACCCAAATTTCTCAATTTTATGCTGATTTTTCAGGCCAAGTTTGGGCCTGTGCTGCTAAATCCATCTCAAATAAAGGCCCGTTTACACAGGCCATTTTTTGTGCAATTTTTGTAGCACTTGTCGATACAATTTTTGTTGCGCACAAGTTGCATCTTAAAATCGCATGTGTAAACAGGCAGCGATTTAGAGTGATTTGGGCGCGATTTGTCGCGCGATGTCGCAGAGGTTTCGAACATGTTCGAAACCTGATGCAACTTGGCAGCGATTTTTGGGAAATCACAGCAAATCAAAGCAACTGTCGCACATGAATCGCACAGGAAATCGCCGCCAGTTTACACTTGCAACAAAAGTTGCATAATTTGGAGAGTGCGATAAAAATCGCATCAAAAATCGCATGTGTAAACGACCTTATTTAAAGTTGACCAGCCTTTCTGAGTCTTGAAATTGAACATTCTATTTATTTGAGGTGTACAACGTGGTGCAAACTTAATTCTTTAACTTTAGATGGTGTAGAAAAGTGAGTCTTGTTTCTCTAACAAAGCTGCCAGAGTGCCTCCGAGACCAAAAATCAAATTGAATACTGATCTGCATGAAACACATATTCTCAGAACACACGAACATGAGCGTTGTGTTTATAAATTGTAAAATTTAGCCTCAAATTGCCAAAATACCTGTGTTGAAACAAAGTGCTCCCTATCTTTGTTGGACATTTTGAAGCTTTTAGCAATGAAGGAACACCGAAGACGTACAAATTCCAAGCCATAGAAAAGAGTCTGTAAACAAGTGGCCATCTTGGTTATCTTAAGGAACCATGCTAAATAACTGAACATGTGCTCAAGAAATTTGCACGGTCGGAAAAAAGAAACAGAAATTCGAGGAAACCAGGTTAGTTTACTGACGAAGTCCATAGATGCTTGGGAAACTTAGAACTCAGTGAAAAACAAGACAAATTTCTCCTGGTAAATTGTACTTGTCCCGTTGGACAAGTGCTTTTGGAAATCCACTCGTCCGAGATCAAGAAGTACTCGTCTCAGACAAGCGGACGAGTGGAAGTTTTTTGCCCTGAGGTTAGATCACTATTCAATTTAGGTCAAATGTGTAGTATCCAGTAGTCATTCTACTGTAGGTAAGCTAACTCTAACCCTTAAGCACAAAGCTAACCATCACCCCTAGCACAAAGATACCTGTAGCCAGTAGTGTGATGGTTAGCTTTGTGTTAGAGTTAGCTAAGGTTAGCTTACCTGTATTAAATACTGGGTACACATTTAACCCAGATTGAATACTGATCTGACCCGAGAACGGATTTTACCTGCAACATAATATACACTGTATGTTGTGATTCAAATTTTTCTTTGGTTCTTCCTTTGTCTTAGATTCCTTACCATAACCTAGCTGAGACAAAGGCTAAAGCAAAAAATCAAACTGGTTTGACTAAATTTTCCTACAAATGTACTAACAATGACATATACAGTGTACATGGCGGGATTGTACATCAGTAGTAAGGTCACTAGCATCAGTCATTCTGTTATCCTCGTTAAACAAACTATCAAGATTATTTCTTTATTAATAATTTATTTAAGTATTATTTTTTAATATAAGTTGTATGTACATGTATAAGTTTTTGTTATTTGTTTGTTATTTTCATTGAATGTATTATTTTTTACTATCTTTTTCTTCCAGGCAGGAGAGAATGTTATTGAAGACCTCACAGTTATCGGGGAAGATGATTCTGTGTTAGCCGGATTTACAGCAATAAATAAAGCTCACGATGATGGTACATGCACTCTACTGATTATATATTAAATGATGTCATAAAACATACATGAATATTACAGTTCTGTAACAATCCCTGGTTAGAATCTTTGAAGGATCTTTAAGTAGTAGATAAAATATGAGCGGGAGATCTGTATGGGCGTTTACAATGGCTCGCCTTCGGCTCGCCATTGTAAACGCCCACACAGATCGGACGCGAATATTTTATCCTACTTATGAAATGAAACAATGAGTAGAGATCGGTATGAAAAGTTAATGCATACTAATTAGCTGAGCAGATGTCTGTATCAAAAGTTAATGCTACTGTTTAATAATTCATCAACTCAGTTGATTTGTATTGGGGTTTACAAACCTTCATTAAATTTTCATTTTTTTTGTACTTTCCTTATGAATTATTAATGAATTTTATAAGGATCCTTAAAGATCTGCATGAGGATCTGCGAGGATCTTACTGTCAACTGAGGATCTTAATAAAGATCTTTGAGGTTCTTTTAAATTCCACTTGCACAATCCTCAATAATCTTGCCAAGATCATCAAGGATCCTTTAAATTCTTGGCAAAGATCTTCAAGGATCTTTAAAGATCTTCAAAGATCTTGGCAAGATCCTTCAAAGGATCTTATTAAGATCCTTGAAAGATCCTTATAAATTCTTGAGGATCTTTTAAGATCCTCAAGAATTTATAAGGATCTTTAAAAAGGATCCTTGCAAAGATCCTCACAAGGATATTTTGCTAAGATCCTTTCAAGATCTTCATCAAATTATTCCTTGAGGATCTTTGTAAAACATTCTACAAGAAATTGCAGATGAAGAATCTTTGAGGATCTTCAACAAACAAACAACAACAAACAATTTTATTTCATTATTAATATTAATAACAATTATTTTCAACATTGACAACCCGCAGTTAGCATAGCTAATCGAGGCGGGTTGTCAAAAATAAGAACAAAACTTAACATTAGCTCCTGGTAATATGACTGAAAAAAAAATACTTATTATATATAATTATTTTGGTTTACTCAATATCATAGATTTCAGTTATAGCTAAACTGCTTCACTATTTTATTCAACAGAGTGAGCGAGTCAACATAACTGTCTTCGGCGTCGAAAATTCGAAAGAGGAGATCTCAAATTTTTTTGTTTAAAAGCAGTTCTCGGGAGTCTACGTATTTCAAAGATCCTGTGAGGATCCTTTAAAGATCTTTATCTTTAAGGATCTTTGACAGTACAGGTCTTTGAAGATCTTCAAAGATCCCTGAAGATCCTGTGAGGATTTCCACCAGCCGAGGGATACTAGGACTTACATGTAGTAACCCATTTGCAGGGCTCAAGACTAACTTTTCAGCTTTCTAGCCTAGTCACTTAAGTGACAGGTTTGTCAATTCACTAGCCAAAATAAATTTTCACTGGCTGGAATTGTAAAGGGGGTGTGGGGATTGGGTGTCGCCGGAGACAATAACATGTGTCACACTGATTAAGAAAGAAATCTCCAAAACTTGAGTATGGGATCACAGCTTGATCATATTTTTTAGTTTTCTTCATAAATCTCTTTCACCTTACAAACGTACTTATATAATATGGAAAAACGTCGAAAAATAAAGACAAACACCTTGCGAACATCCTAATGTTCAGTTAGGAAACGTTGAGAAAGTAACAACTTTTAACATCTTAATGTTTATTTTTGGACCATTTTCATATTTAAACTTGTTATCATGATAGTATAAAAAATAAATCGTACAAAATTGAACTCAGGTGAAAACAGAAAGAAAGAGAGCTGCAATCTTCAGAATCATAAAGGTCATAGCTTGGTTCCATCACCACTGCAGTATCAATCATGGAAAGCTACCTTAGTCAAATTCTTGTAACCCTCAAGTAGAACTAGTTGTTCATACCCATTTATATAAATTATACCTGTGGGTATTGCAAGGGGGGGGGGGGGGGGGGGGGGGGGTATGCTCATATCAAAATAACGGGGATGCTGGTCATACATGTACATGTACATGTACCTTTAAGGCATCAAAATTTATAGATTGGTTCTGCTTAGGGTGCTCAAATCTGAAATAATTAACATTAGAATTATTGCAGTACCTTTTAGGTTATCAGCAGAAAATAAAAAAATATGACACAATATGACATGTGTTGTTTTAGCATTGGTATTGGGTTAAAAATCCATTTGAGCCGTGCCCATCCAACAAGGTTCTGGTATCATTTGGGGCCAATTTTTCCAAAATTTCCAACGAGCACTCCAGTCATTTTAATATGGGTGCCCCCAACACCCCCACCCCCCCTTCCTCCCCCCAGGACTCAAAATGATGTCTCTTGCTTTAATCACTAATCAAGGTCACAATGCCACAACATTCAAGTCTTGTGAATATAACTGACATTATTAATTTTATAGAAATCATCATTATTTTAAAGAATATATTTTTTTAGGCAGATGTTACTGCATTGCAGTGTTCAATGAGGCATCTTTTTTTTGTAGATGACAAAGCCCTGAGGAAACATCTTCTCTGCCTCAAAATTCAGTCAAGCAAGACAGCCAGTAATGCTGTTTGTGATATTGTGTTAATAAACAGAACGAAAGGAGAAGTAGCCCCTCCTGGTTTCCATGTAATTGCGTAAGTATAATTGAAGGGCTCGGGGCATATCCAGCCTATGTTGCTTTTGAGGTCGTTTTTTATTTTTCTCGCTCAGATTTGTCCGTTTTTGGCATGTGAACTACAAATTAGTTGCAAAACATTGTTCAGATTTTTTTCTGTTGTTTTTTTCCCATCATTTTCAAGAATTAACGTATGCAAAAAAAAAATCTGCATGTCTCCCACTGAATCCCGCTCGAAAAAATGAATCCCAAGGTTTACCCGAATTTCTCGATTTTACGCTGATTTTTCACTTCAGATGGCCAAGTTTGGGCCCGTACCGCTGAATCCCGCTCAAGAAAAATATATCCCGAAGTTCTTTCCCTCAAAATCGCTTCATTTTTATCACCGATAGTCAGCCACTTAGATTCGCGCCATCTCCCTTATCGTTACGGACCTCCTTTAGGAAGCACTCCGGGTCCTCCGCTGCCGGCTCATAGTCTTTGCCCGCCTTGCTGAATTTCACCCTGCCGCAAAAACTCACTTTGAGCTGCCCAACGCTGTATTTCAATCTCCTGCGCGACCACGCAAAGCCGACCTATCTGCCACTGTCGCAAAGCATGTCGGAATATCAATGGCGAAAACGAAAACGGAATGTCCGCCAAACGAAATATGGAAAATATTATAAGTCTCGAAGCACTTCGGATATCGGGCATTTCGACTACGGCACGGGATGGGAAATGGCCCACAACTCACAACGCTGCCCCTTTTCTGATCCGAAGTGATTCCTGACTTTCCCGCCGGCTCGCCTTGTCCACCAACATCTATTTTCACCTTTGAGCGTGAAATAGAGATTTAGGCAAGAAACACGACTCGTTCTTTGAGAGGTGCTAGAGACTTACGGATTTCCGGACTTAATGATGTCCTTCAATCACCGGACGGGCCTTAAACATATTGGCTCATACGCACGCTACAGAGGATGTGTTTGCCGTAGCGAGCTCGCGATCGATAACGAACCAGGCGCGCGTAAATAACGGTATTTTCGTTCATGTCGTTGGCGCGGGTCAGGTGTATTGCGGTCGCATATTCTCGTGGCCAATCTGCTGTAATGGCGTCGAAATTACGCTCTGAATGTAAACAACCACTAGAAGACCAGAACTCTGCTTTTTTTCAGGTGAAATTAGTCCAGTTTCTTAGGATTAGTGCAAATTCGACAAGGGTTTGTGATATTATTCGTTGTACAATAAAATTAGGCAAATCTGAGCGAGAAAAAATGTAAAAACGCTGAAAAAGCAACATACGCTGGTTATGCCCCGACCCTTTCAATTATAATATTATTCTATTATGAATAATCAATTATACTGTACATGTAAATGTTTTATGATCCGAATCAGTGTCCAGTGTCAGTAAGATTATTTATTATACACTGTAATTTTTCACCCAAATTTTTAGTGATTCTATCTTATTTTATTAATATGAGAATGATATGAAAGTTCACTTGAAATCTTGCTGACATTTCGTCAATTGAAAATAGTTCTCACTAGTTTTGACTTGTAGATAATATTTTATGTTTTTCTATATTAAATATAGTTTGTTCAAATCATGACAAATTGATCAATTTTAAAATTCAAAGTTTTGACTGACTGTGCAGTATGCGTTATCTTATTCTCTTCAGAAATGACGTGAATAATCTGTGTCTATGTTACAAAGTGGCACCAGTTTTGAGACATCAGCCCAAACCAGCTTATGCTGGACAGCAGTTTATGTATTCCAGTGCCCCGCACTCCCTTGGACCAAACAGACAGGAATGGTCAGTTGGCAGAATACAGTGTGTCATAGGCCACTTCGAAAAATACCATAATACTCTTTAAAGTGCAGGTTTGGGTGATGCTTGATGTAAGCCTGATTTTTCCAATTTCTTTTGTTTTCAGCACAAACTGCATGTGCTATGCTTCAATTTCTTGGCAATTTGCATACGGTGCACATTGTCTTCGAACACACAATGCTACGTCCTAGCGTTCCTACGTGTACTCTGAATTCCATTGTGCCATTCTAACAAAGGAGACTTGAATAATTACACCCCGGTGAGGCTGAGCCTGCACATAAAAGATTATTATGGTATTTTTTGAAATCGGCTATTACATGTACATGTCTAATCAATGCCTTTTATTTTTGCTGGGTGTAGTTTTTATGAATTAAAATTCAAAATTCTAAAATTAAATTATGTTTAAATTTTATTAAAAGGATTAAATTTTATTATGAATATTCTGTGAGAACCAACATGGTAGTCACTGACCAGTACTGTATTAGAGTCAGAGAGATTAAGCAGTCACATGCGAATGGCAAAAATCCAAATTTTGCCATTTACCGTTTCTAGATGAAAGCAATATTTAGTTTTGTGTTTTTCATTATTTAGTTTTGTGTTTTTCATGAACATGTGAAGTTTTTAAAATTTTTCTAGTGGATTTAAAGATAATCAACTGCAAGCTGCCCTTTGCCGTTTGTCATACTGTAGAACGTGGTGCTCAATCTCTCTATTATCATACATTATTTTTATAGTTGCATGTATGTGGGAAGCCTGTAAATTTTTCTGTGGAAATAGTAATATTCTGCAGAAGCCCTGTCAACTTGTTTAAAAAAATGAAGAAAATAATCTTCATAGCACTTGTCGAGTATTTATGCAATATCATTGTGAGAAAAACTTAAAGAAAAATTGAGTTTAGGATTCTGTGGGCACCTGTGGTAGTTAAACTGACTTGTCTTCAAATTATTTGAAAATCCTGTGTCAGTCACTAAGTTGTTGTCTTCAAATTCTGTGGGAACCCTTTGGTTGTCACTAATAATTGTTTGAATTCTGTGAGAACCCTTAATGGTACATTGTACATGTCGACAGACTAAAAGCAGTCCCTTTTTCCTCTCAGGAAGAGTCAAATGGGCAATCATGCCAGCACGCGAAAAATGCATGATTGCCTACTTGATTAAAGTAAAGTAAAGTGTATTACATGTATCTGTGAGAGAAAAGATGGACAACTCATAGTCTGTATGGTGGACACTGTTTTGGTGTGTTCAAATTAATTATCTGGGGCTGATGTGATTGTCACTGCAACATGTACATGTATGTTGTGTTAATATAATTTTGTGGTAATTCTGTAAAATTCACTGACTTGTTGTCAGGCCAGTTTACACGGTACAACTTTGTTGCATGCAATTTTTTTGTAGCGTGCGCTGCTTGTTCCAAGCTAAAATTGTTTACAACTCACATCATGCATGTGATGTATGACATTGTAACACGGTAGCTACGATTGTCGTTGGGTTTCTTTAAAACATGTTTCAAAATTCTACAACTTTTTTCGTGTTGCACGCAACAGCTGTGAGCAAGTTGTAGGCTGATTTAGACAGCGCAATTCATGTTGTATGTATGACCTGAGCAGGTTGCATGCGATAGTTGCAGGCGAAAGTTGTGCCATCTAAATCAGCCTTTACTATACATACATGTAGGTATGGTCAGGCTGCGCCCCCAGGTCACTGGCAACTACAACAACAACCTGGCCATCCTGTCCCTCCTCACCAGGCCCCATATTCAGCTCATCCAGCTTTGGAAAAGTGGTCCTCTAAACCTGGGGCGAGTTCAGGTGTGTACCTGTGATTTATGGAAAAAGATATGCTCATTTTTGCTCTGTACTTTCAATTCTTTGCTTTGAGAGTTTTCTTTTTAATGAGGGGGCGTCAAATTACCCCCGAGTTTTTGAAGTGTACATGTATGTGTTAACAAATTCCAAGAATTTTATGATCAACCTTGGTAAATTTGTGTGGTTTTGTTAATCTTCGGCAAAACTTTGAAATTCCCTAGAGTTGGCAGTTTACTATATCTGGTAAATTTTTAACTTGATGCAATAGTTGCTTTGTAGCTGTACAAGTTTTGAAGCATGAGTAGGACAAAATGCTGATAAAGTGAACGATTTTATTTGTCAACCCCACCATTAACCCTCTTTCTTTTATTTTGTTCATTTAGCCATTGAAGGTCTTCCTTTTCAAGTAAATTCTAAGTTTGATATGTTATGGAAAAAACCTGGGGTAAGTTTGTTGAGAATTTACAAACACCAAGCTAACTTTGTTTTTGGTCGTTTGTTTGTTTGTTTTGCTCTACTCGCTGAGGATCCTTGAGGGAAAACAGGGATCGCATGTTTGTTACCAACAAATGCTTAAAAAGTCTGACCCACCCAGTTTGCATTGCGCGCTTCTCTTATTGTTATGATACGGCTCTATTCCATATTTGGGCAAGCATATCACCTCTTGCACGAGTGAATTTCTCATCTACAATACAGTATGGATTTTCGGGGGCCCTGAAAATGGCGGATGAACCAACGTACATTGTAGGCGCGCGATGCAAACTGGGTGGGTCAGATACTTTAAAATACAGATTACAAACTCTTGGCATGCAGTTGTCCTGTAGTCGCACAACCTTAGATGTTCCAGTATGCTTTAATATTACATTATACTTATACATGTATTATGGAGAGTGTGGGGTTTATATCATTCTAGTAGTTGATGCCAGGAGATTTAGTTTACTTGAGTCCAAACGAAGATGCAAAAAACAAACAAGCTAAAAAGGATTCACATGCAAACTAATTGTGTTTTGTGTATCTTTTTTGTATTGTAGCCTGCAATACCAAATATTCAAACCTTGTCTGTGAATGACATAAATTCAAAGGTATGTTTTATTGTAGTACGCAGTGAGAACTACAGATTTAAAGTACTCTTGTATGTTTATCGAGAAAGAGATGTTTACACAAATTAATGTAAGACGCGCACGGAATATTTGCGTCATAAGCACGCAAAGCATCCGCGAATTTCTGCGAAACAAGCGACCGCCCATTTCATCGAGCCACTAGCAACCTGTAGCAACTCTACGAACTTGGGCAAGCTACAATCATAGGCAGAAGTACATGTACATGTACAAGTATACCCTGGCTCCGCATGTTCGCCACTTGCACGCGGGTATTCATTGAAAAAATGTATTGACCACCTTTACCCTCGCCCATTCAATGGTCGAGGTTTACAGACTAATCCCGTGTGAGTAACGGGACGGGCGTAGGCGAGAGAAGGGGTACTAAGTAGCAGCCTTGCCAAAACTTTAGAATAACGGGTTGATACAAGTCAACATTAAAAATCAAGCAAAGTCGCCAGCTACGCAGACTACTCGAATTGTCAAGTAAAGACTCCGAAGGCTGATAGAAACAAATCATAAAATAGAATGAAACTACAGAAAAGTAAGATTTAAATTTCTATTGTCCGTTGGACTTCATTTTTCGAGATTTTTCGATTTTACAGTCAGTTTTATATTCTTTCATTTGTAAAATCAATGTATTTTCCATGCCCATATGTTATTTCAGTAAAGTTATTACTAGTTAATCATTCATTCGTAGCTGTTACAAAGACAGACTGTTCAAATATCTGGTGGTATTTGGGGTGAATTTAGATTTTTCGATTGTGTTCGATTGAGTTCGATTGGGTTCGATTAGTTCGGAAATCGAACGCAATCGAACTCTCTCACGAATGTTTGGGTTCGATTGTGTTCGATTATCGAACTAATCGAACCCAATCGTTCGATTAAGTTCGATTGAGTTCGATTACCGAACAGTTCGATTAGTAACGTCAGGTACTTACTAGGTTATTCCTCTTTTTCTTGTTTTGTAGTATGATTACGACTTTAGCACAGAACGAGCTGTGACTTCAAGATGAAACAGACTTTTAACAATGTATGATGCTTTTAGAGCAAAATTAATCTGTCACACCAACCCTTCTTGGATCTAATGAAGTCTCAAGGCCTCTCATACATGTCGCTGGGCGAAATGAATACTGGGGCAAACATAGTCTACAACTGTATTTGTCATCAAAAGGAGTCAATGTGTAATATTATTAAGAAGTTAAGGTGGCTCCACATAGGTTTTTGGCGCGCGAGGCATGGGCACGAAAATGGCGCGAGTGCGCGTTCGTTTATTTTAATGACGTCACAAAAATAAAGAGGTTTTTACGGTTATTAAAGTAGCCTGCGAATGCCCCTAGCGGCCGGGAGCGACGAGAGGCGGCTGTATTCGCAGGCTATTATTAAAGTGCCCCTATGATCAAATTTTTTTTTTCATTTTTTTACATTTTCGTGTTCAATTAGACTTTATTACTCATCTTGCCAAATTTCAATTCATTACGAACATCAGAAGTCATTTTACTTTAACATTTATTTCCGAGAATTTACGGCCGCCATTAATCAACCTTGTTTCAAGGTTTGGTTGCGAATGGGAGAAAGTGACGTCAAAGGCTCAAACATACCTCACGGGTTGAAATCATAATAACAATCAGTATCAAAAATCACGCGAAATGCAACAAAAACTTTGGACTTGTTCTTCGTGCAATTTTCTATGCTGATTGTTATTATAATTTCAACCCGTGAGGTATGTTTGAGTCTTTGACGTCACTTTCTCCCATTCGCAACCAAGCCTTGGAACAAGGTTGATTAATGGCGGCCGTAAATTCTCGGAAATAAATGTTAAAACTAGTAGTAATCATAGATTATAGTGCGTCTCCTTATCCCGTGGCACCTAGTCTTAGCCTAGTACCTCAGTTTCATGAATTAATTCAGCAACTGTTGAAAAGGGCTATGTCACGAGATATGTCACGCAGGCAAAAACGTCGGGCCGTCATCAAACAAATTCACGCTATCGCCATGGGATCGGGCAAAATCCTGCCGTGCTGTGTACTCCGAAAGGTCTCAGATTTTTCCGACATATAAATAGTATATTTGTCTTGATTTCATTTCGGTTATTTCTCCGATTCTGAAATCATACTCCTCAGTACATGTACCAATACCGGAACCGGAAATGAGAAATTTCGACGTTTAAGTCACGCAACATTCAACGTGAAATTTCGCAAGATTTTTCGAATAAAATTACAACTACCAATTGCAAGTAAGACACAAGACTGTTGAATATAATTCCTTTATTAGCTAGACAAATTTTAGTCACAAAACTGCGAAATCTTTAGTCGCAAATGCGCCCGATACAGGCGCAATTTCGAGCACTGTAAAGTTAAATTATCTGCGTTCGCCTGGCGCGGCCGGTCAGTGAATTATTGCTACAAGACATAAGCGAATTGCACCGTACCGTAGAACATCGCGAAGAACGACGTCGGTACTTAGGTGAAAGCTTCCCAAATCAGGCAGAGAACCACAGCAAAATCAAGATAGAACATTCAAAACATACCAGAACGGCAGCGAGGAAAATCTGTAACTTCTTGCTTGATTCCAAAGAGACCCAACAACTTACTTGGTCCGGAGAAGAACCTTCGTCCAATTTTTCCACTGTGTACTTTTACTAGGCATTGAAATATTGAGCCGTACGATTCCAAAATCGGGAAAATATCCGAAACTAAATCAAGACAAATAGATTATTCACATGTGACATTTCGGAACCCCAGCTCCCCAGGATGATGCCTGATTTCCACGCGATGCCAACCTCGTTCCCAGGGCCTCTCTCTCTTCAGCTGACGTAGCTGAAAAGAGAGAGACTCTGGGAACGAGGTTGACGCGATGCTGGATACTATTGTGACGTTTCAAAATGGCGCAGATTTGGTACCGACACTTTTCTCGATTCGTTCCGCTTAGCCTAGACGACGCGCTAAGAATGCTGGATACTATTGTGACGTTTCAAAATGGCGCAGATTTGGTACCGACACATTTCTCGATTCGTTCCGCTTAGCCGACAAGATTAGGAAGCGTCTCCTTCGTCGACGCAATAAAATGACTTCTGATGTTCGTAATGAATTGAAATTTGGCAAGATGAGTGAGAAAGTCTAATAGTACACGAAAATGTAAAAAAAAAATGAAAATAAAAAATTTGATCGTAGTGGCACTTTAAGTGTGTGGGAAATCCGGATTTCGATTTTAAAATCCAGATTTCAAAATCTAAATCCGGATTTAGGATTTCCCATTGTTCTTGGAAATCCATCGCGGAGAAGGATTTCGGTGCGTCGAAATCCGTTTTCGAATTTTGCGTTTTATTGGGAAATTCGAAATCCGGATTTCAAAATCCGAAAACGGATTTCCCAATGGAATGCACCCTAAAACGTTTATTGCACGCATTCTACACGGTGAATTTTTATTAAAAATGATAAATTGGTCGGATTTTCTTTGTTCTCGATCACAAAAAAAGACAACAATTTTTGTACTTACACAAAACCAATAAACGTAAAAACCGAAAAGTGAGTAAATTGCCAAAAATTATGTACGATTTTTTATGGCTTTGTTAGATTAGACTTATTGAATGTCTCTTCTGTTTCACCAAAAATCGTGTAAAAACCGAGAAAATTCGTGAGAGGTTGACTAGCCTTGAACAACAAGTCCAACAACTCAATCATTGGTTGCCATGGTAACGAGACAAGACTGCCAAATTAGACTTCTCCGTAAACGAGAAAGCCTAAGCTCCGTGTATGTGTATATTAATTTTATGCCTCGTATCGCGAAACAAAACTCTCGAAAGACTGCAATAAGATCGTGTATGTTTTATTTGAAAGACTGGCCAATAACTATATGGAGCCACCTTAAATAATTCTGGATAGTAAGCAAATTGAATTATAAATATAACTTCTGTTTATTTGAAATGTGAAGGACAGAAGACTTAGCCAACTTCTAACTTTAGTCTGCAACGCCTTTGAAAAAAAATGAATAACCGTTGACTTAAGAGGCATGTGACGTTAATATGTTCAGAATATACGGGGGACTTCTTTATATTATGCATGGTGACATTCCTGCTGTTAAGAATAAAACCATGCATTACTAGATGATTAGCCTATTCAGGGAGTCTGGCTAAGCTGTCGAGAAAACATTGTTGCGGAACATTCTTTCCTCTAATGTGGCTAGATTGAAGCAGGTTCAAAACATATCCATCTCCGAGTAGCAAGATTTGGTTCCGAAACGTGTCTCTTGCACGGCTTTAGCCAGGCCCTAATTTTAAGTAGGTGCAAAATTTTTCAATAAAGCTCTTCATTCCAATGTGGTATTCGACGTCCTTTTAATGTCAGAAGAGTTAATACGTCATGTGGGAAAACTAAAGTCCGAGGGCAGACACAATTTTTCTGTTATAGTGTTCAGTATTACCTTGGTATTCTATATAGTGTAAATTTATTTTACACTATACACCGCTGACCAGTGCACAAGGCTTTCGTGGCAAATGCAAAAGAATACAGTAAGTGGAACCCGGTTAATATGGACACCGAAGGGACACGCCAAAGTGTCCGTATTATCCGGTGTCCGTATTGAGCGGGCTCCCAGAAAAAAAGGTCAGGGATACATGTTTATCGCCACAAAGACTAAAAGGCCGTTTACACGGCAGAAAAATCGGGTACGGACTCGTCAAAAAAGTGGTACGGACCGCATAAGTTTAGCCGTTTACACGGATAATGTTCTACTGCAGGTGGGACAAAAAAGGCGTAAGGACCAAGTTTGGAAGGTTGCGTTTACACTACACTTTTTGGGAGACCGGACCAATTTCTAGTCCCCAGAGGCACGCGGATTTTTACTGCGCATGCGATCAGCGAAGTTATTATGCAAGCTGACGTAAGAAATAAAGAAACCGGTCCGGACCCGTGTTTTATCAGGTTTTGGGGCCATAGACGTCTACGGCCCCAAAACCTGAAAAAACACGGGTCCGGACCCATCCCAAAAGACATGGTATGCATAGTTTACACGGGCGAAAATGTGAGGTCCGTACTCCTTTTTTGACGGGTCCGTACCCATTTTTTCTGTCGTGTAAACGGCCCTTAAATCATACAATTTAAAGCAACAGTCTAAATGACTGTAACTAAGTCCAAACTGGAGAAATCCTACGCTCATTCAAATAGACAGTAGTCAACTGAAATGAAATTTCCCTTGTTCCAAACGTACCAACATGTATAATCGAATTAACCTTTATCTTCTAACAGGGCACAATTAACACATAATCGTGACAAATGAAATTAATGTCAGTTCCTATGTTACTATTTGGACTTATTTAGACGTAACCAAACCCAAACAAACATGTTGAGACGCAATAAAACAGCAACAATGTGGCGTAATAGGGGGGACACCGCCCTGTGGCAAGTAATTCGCGACTTCGGATTATGCGCACAAATTAAGCCTCACTTATCTCTCCGCAACTTGGGGATAGGACAAGAGTATTGGCAGAGCCTTCGTTATCTCCCAAGTACCGCCCGGGCTGGATCACGAACAAGATGAAGGCAAAGGTAAAACTATGGCAAAACATAAAGAATGCCAAGAATTCTGCAGAATTCAAATGGATTTTTCAACAGAGACACGCGTTATGCTTATCCTCGTTAAAATAATTACATTTAACCATCAAAAGCAGCTACTCCGCTGTATAATAGCTCAGTTTTACTCTTCCAGTCAAATGATACAGGTTCGAATCCTGGCGGGGACGTTTTTTTATTTTGTGTTCCGAACTGGACATTGTAAAAGTGATGTACCGTTAAAAACATCAGCTAAGAAGATTCAGATGACATGCTGGCAAATTTTATACACTCGGATTCCGGCATTTGGATAAGCCTGGGAATTTATTATTAACTTAATTTGTAATGTTCTATCTTTAGCAGCAATTATGGCTCCAGCCAAGTGAGGATTCTTTTCCCATCGCAGACTCGAGACTTAACTCTCTTGCATTCGCGTATTACCGGGCTCATACGGAAAGGGGGCGAAATTTTGAGATACCGCGCTAATGTTTAGCGCATTTAGATGTCGCTCTAGTCGCGTGTTGTGAAAGTATTTAAAAATAATATAGCGGGTTGCGAGTGAGGCGGAAAAACGCAAAGTCATGAATTAATTGACGTATGACAAGCACCTATTGTACTGATTGCTAAGAGTGCTTTCGCGGAAGCTTGGTCAGTGAACAGAGAACAAGATGGCTGCCTTTGCGGGAAAATTGCTGCTGATTTTGGCGACATATCTAGCAGAAACGGCTCAAGGTAGGTGGTACTGAATATATAAGGTCTGATTCTCTAATCGTTTCACTCCCAGAGTCGATTATGAAAATATGTAATGAAGTTGTAACTTTTGAGTCGGTTGATGAAATCCTATGATGTAACCATTCAAATGAAACCTCTTTAGCAGCACTTCCGAATGGTACTATCTGTTCAATATTTTACAAAATGAAAAATTAATGTGGGATTTTTCTTGAATTTTGAGTTTTGGCACTCTTGGGAATTAAGGGGCTAAAGTAGGTCTATTTATTAATTGGCTGCAGCGCCTAGAATTCGTTTTGAAAACGGCGAACATAACGCGACTCAGTGGAGCTGTTGCGAATGGCGCCGCGAAGCACAGAAATAATCAAAGTGTGATTTGGATAACAATTTATGTTTTAAATGGGGGCCTGTAAATATAAGATCTCGCCAAAGTATAACATCGCTTTCTTTTGTAAAAACTACGCCGTCTATACATAGGAGAAGTTTATAATGGAGGTCGCAGGTGGATGCATGAGCGATGCGCATAAATCATAATTACCCGGCCGTTTCACGCAACGCATACATTACGACATCGGCAAACCATGAACGTTTGTAAGGAAATAAGACAAAAACTCTCATGGTCCAGAAATATGTTTTGGTGTTTATCTGTTGATATTTTGGGGCTTATCTGGCTGTGTAAAAGACTAGCTTGGCTTAAAAGTATCATACACGATAATATTAGCTTCACAGCTTCATGCTTACATTACCTGCATATTGCTTTAGACTTCGCTACAATTGTACACCTACAACATTCTGATTATGACTTGCAAACTAAATTGCGCCTTATTTGCCCTTTAGAGTGAACCTAAAAATATTGACAACCTAATGAAAACAGAACTTCATGAATTCGTGACTTCAGACATGTATACGACGTTTGTCTTTCTGAAGCATTTTGATTAATGAATTACTTAATTGTTTTCTCTTTTCAGCTAATAATTTTGGGATTATTGAGCCATTTCCTGAAAACATCTACTTAATTGAGGGCACTTCAACCCAAGTTACGTGTGTAGCTTTTGATTCATCGGGAGACAAAACTCCTGAAAGAATACAGTTCATGAGGAAAGACCAATTTGCCCGCTACACAAACATAACAGCTACTGACAACATTTATTTTACAAACAAGATAGAGGAGCTGGTAGACCAAGGTGGGTAGTTGTCGTTAAAAGGTACAAAATGAGAATTAACCCTTAATTAAACATGTCCACTCCTAGAGTCAAAACCAAGAGTTTCAGAATCGAAAATCGGTTTACTACTTTTAACTCGGAAAATGGCAAAGCCATATCCGAGTTACATGTAGGTATGACGCTAATTTCTCTCGCGGGGGGGAGGGGGGGGGGGGGGACTCGCATATAAAAATAACGGGGTTGCTCGTCGGACATTTTTGAAAAGCACCCTAAAAGGTACCAGAATCTTGTTTGATAGGCGTGGTTCAAATGAATTTTTACCCCTAAGAGGTACCAATTATAGCACCCTAAGCGGTATGTACAAATTTTGACTGATAGAAGGTACGACGAGCACCCCCGTCATTTTTATATGGGAGTCCCCCCCCCCCCCCCCCCCCCCCTCCCCGGGATTTCACTCCTTTGCTCCATCGCTCCCTCGCTTCTTGTTAAACATTTCGTAAATCCGCTTTTTAGTGCATAACGTTTGCGCATACAGAATATTTTGCGAGGTAGAAGCCGTGTTTCGTTTCATTAATTATTTCCTTCATCAATAAACGTACACCTTAAATTTAACCTGTATTGGTTACTTATTCCTTTATAGTGATGTGGTCCAAGTATTGAGCTCCGAGACCAATAAAGAAACCTGGTGGGGACGTTTCTTTTTTTTTCTTTTAATTCCTTTCTTTTCTTCTCTTTTTCCGAACTGGACCTGTATTTTTTTTCTTTTCGTTTGAAGTCGTCCACTTTTCAAAAAATATCGAAACGTGTTTATAAATACATAATTATCAAGATACAACTTTCTATACACTGTAAAAATATCTACTTCCGTTAACAAAAAGAAAAGGGGCCTAGGGAAAAAGGATATTGCAATCCCCCCCTTGGGTTTTTGCGATGTTGCAATATTTCTGAAATATTTTACATCTAATAGATAGCGTGTGATGTGCTGTACAAGATAGGTAAGTATTATGGGTTGTGGCTCTGCTGGGGGTCCCTGACATCATCCAAGATGGCCGCCATCTTGGATTCCACTAAAAATTCAAATTTATCGGGAAAATGCGAAAATTGCAGATATATTTTTTGCTAGAGTTGCAAAATAACATACAATTAAACATTTTGATGCTTTTGGTAACATTTTATGTTTTTTTTTCACCGAAAAAAGGTTAAAAACACGCATTTTTAATCAAAATGGCTTGGCCTCATGCTACTTATGACGTCATATCTCGTTAACATAGCAACCGTTGTCGCCAAACTTTACCAACATGTGTCTCAAGGATAAACGAACAGCTACTCATGGCGGCATGTGCTAATCTTAAATGGTCTTGAAAATATCCGAGAAAAACCTTAAGGGGGTGGTGGCATCCACCCCTCCACCCCTCGTACGTCCGAGGGTTAACCCGGCAGTACTAGTAGACCCAATGAACAACGGATAAATACAAACTCAGTTCAGTAGCCTCGATATTCTCACCCTTTCATAATTGATTTTCCGAGTTTTGTGGCTCAACGCCGCTTTGAACTTTGCCAAGTTCGCAGTTCAACGCAGGCACCGTTTTCTGTACGAGCCGTTTACATCTGCTTTAGTTTATTTTGAAAGAATAAAAGAATACAATTTATGAAGAAAGACGAATATGCTCGCTACGCAAACATAACAGCTACGGACAACTTGATACAAACTGTTCAGGGGATGAAAAGTGGAGATTTTTCTGTGCTCTCCTCGTCTTTTTACGAGCCGTGACGTTCCAGTTGGCGGCTAAACGAACTGAACCATCGACCTCGACGAAAACACGGGTGCATAGTCTGTCATACGCGCAGGAATAAATTAGGTGGACAAAAGACTGTCTGAAGGGAAAAGTAAATATTCTGTTCTTATATGTTGGACAAGTCATTTAAGACCAGAACAAAAGTATCTGGATTAGAAAATATCACCGGGAATTCATCACGTACAGACTATTTGGATTCGTCTGTTAAGCTGTTACATTTATGATAACACGGTATTCGGATTCCTGATTTAGTCTACACTGCACTATATGAATCCGGAGATATGTTGTTGCGTGGCTAGGAAATCGTCCACCAAAATGTCGCATAAATGTTCATCTTCGTGGACACTAAAAGTGGAAATTGAGCAAACGACAATATGAAACCTTTCAATAGTTGGTATTGTCTTTGGGGAAGGGGATGGGGGAGGGAAAGGAGCGAGAGCTCTCGCCCTCCGCTCCCCCAAACTCAAAATCCCGAACACGAGCCCGAGAGCTTGCTCGCAGGCTAATCCCGTGGCAAAAAAATGGATGACATTTGCCTCTAATTCTTTAACTCGTCTCCAGACCCCCAATTTGACCCTTAAAATCACAGCGAAAACGCCATTTTTTGAATTAGGAAAAAACAAAATTTCGCCCGTTTATGAATTATTTTTGAGAAATCCATACTCGGATTCCAGTAATTTGGTTATTATTTTATCTGAAAACGTTAAAATATTTTAATAACCTAAAAAAGAAGTCCCGTCATTTTGACCTTGAAGTAACCAATGTCACGTAAAGGCTTGCATGGGATTCAACCGCGCGGTCATCGCTTTTAGCGGTATAACTCATTTTAATAGGCGTAATGTCAACATCCACACTCGGTTTTGAAGAGACTGGGATCTAGTGAACATTTTGGTGGGAAATATGATTTAAAGAAATGAAGCTTCCCTGATTGTTTTAGAACACCCTGTATCAAGCAAACACTTGTGACCTCACCATGCAGTTTTTTTTTCGTTTTGCTTAAAACCTTTATTATTAAAACTCCTCACTATATTTTCTTTGTTGGTACTTATAACACTTACGCAGAAAGAAGGAAATTGAAGAAGCTCTTTGTTACTATGCACATCCGGAATGTAACGCTGTACGACGATAGTCAAAATGGCGCACCGTGAAGGTACGAGTGTCACGCTTTTGCAGTTAGTGACCCTGCGGAAAGGAAGCATGGCTTTAGCGTTAATGTCATAAGAAGTAAGTTAACTCTTAGAACCACGCATAGCGTACTATGGACACGTATAAAATGATGCCAAATTGTCTCTGACTTTGTATTTACAAAGCTGGAAATAATCATAAGAACGCAAGTTACATCTTATGATATTTCCTATTTATTTAGCAAACGTTTGAACTTTTTGAGCGATTTTTTTCCCAAAGAATGGGTCGTACTCAGGTTTAATTCGTGGCTTATTGTTAATGGTAAAGAAAGGTAAGAGAAGGGAAGGTAGTATAACAGGCTTATGTTTACTATAGGTAATGTCGACCGATATATCGACCCATATGTCGACCGATGGTCGGTCGATAGTCGGTCGATGTATCGACCGACTATCGATATGTCGGCCGATACAGTTTGTAAGTCACCGATACCTCACCGAGACTCCGCCGATAGTTCACCGACAATTCACCGATAGTTTACCGATACTCCACCGACATCTTGAGGGGTTGTGTATAAATAATTACTAATTTTAAAGTAACGAGTAAATTATAAAGTACTCCACCGATAGTTCACCGATACTCCAACGACACTCCACCGAGTATCCGTCAATAACTGTCGAAGCGCGAGAAAACCCACCCTTCAAAAGGCAAGATTTGCTTATCAACTGATTTCCTTGTGTTTTTGTTGGAGGGCTAGTTTTCAGTCTGTCTTAATATATTATACGTTCTCTGGGTATAACCTCTCTTCAGATAAAGGAAGGGGTTAGTTTCCAAAGAAACCGTGGTGCTACTTCGCGTGAATGGAAGTGAAACATAGAAATAGCCTCCAACGCAGACTGCTTTACTCTCCAGAAACCCTCGATAACACCTCTTTTCTCACCGGGCGGGTGACACGATGAGAAATGTACCGATTATGTATTGAAATGTTTCCGTACATTTGAAGTTGGATCCACTACTGATCATGCATGAATGAATAACTATATTTCAAGAGGGTAGCCCATTCGGCAGCTCGATGCCAGTTACTGATTCTGATTCTGATTCTGATTCTGATATCCAGTATGTTTTGCCATGTGTCTGTAAATAAAGTTACTTCGACTGAATTGGAATGGGTTTTCCTGTAAGATAACCGTTATAGCCTATCGGGGTTGAAATCAATTTTCCACTTGTCTGTGGTTTGAGAAAAAGTTGTCAGATCCGTTATAACAGCTATTTTTTTTTAGAATTTTTAGCCTGCTATAGCGATTTTAAAAACGCCCAAAGGAAGGAAGGCTTCGAATGAATGTTGTCGTTTGTTTTTGTACAGTTTTATCAGTTTCTAGTTTCTTGTGCCGGATAATTGCGACGTTTTATCGGCATAGCGAAAAATCGTTTTCGTCGTGTTGCAGAGCTAAAAACGTATTTCTCAGTTGTTAGTAGTTTGATCTTTATTTCAAAGTTTTGATCGAAAAACGAAAGCAAAATTAAGTTCGATGATTTAGTTTTATCTTATTTTAGCACCGATTTTAATCGATCAAAGCATGTTCGCTGAAGTTACACTTACTCAGTTCTCGTGCCTAGATTCATTCTTAAAAACAGCTTACTCGCGCATCTGATGACGAGCGTCGTAGTACAAACACTTTAACATGCAAGGCTGATCAAACAGCTGAATTTGTTCGGTTTCTTTTAATATTGCCCAATATTTCGGTTAGACAAAACTAACCTTCATCAGAGGCTAAGAAAGCTACCTAAAACAAACGGTTACAAAAATTAAAAACTAAATATTAAATATTGTAACCGTTTGTTTCCTTCTTCACTTTTAGCTTTCTTAGCCCCTGATAAAGGTTAGTTTAAAACTGTATACCCCCGACACTTTAGCCTGCGTAGCAAGCGTTCCCGTACGAACGAATTTTTCCGCATTCTGGCCGCGCGAAAATTGGGGCGAGAGCAAAAAATCGGAGAACGGGGATGGGAGTGGGGAGATGAGGGAACGCTTGCAGGCAAACCCCACGATTTTGAAGAACCCGTTGGCCCAACAACGGAGCGTCTGATTGGAGCGGCGTGGTAGCCTTGATTGACATTGAATTGGCGTTGAATTCCGGCAAGCTCCAAGTGGCGTGTCGTTTGTGGGAAGATCTATTTGCATTTGTCTGATTTGTGGACCGATTCGAGTTTTATTTTGGTCACAGCAAAATATAAGATGAAATGAAACTGAATGATTAGTGCTGATACCATAGAAAAGTCAGAAAATAGCGAGGAAAGCGAAGATCGATTTTGAACTAGAAATAATATAACCGTAAACAAAACACAGCAGTACAGTCGCGTTGAGCTGAGTAGCTGTTGTGTTATATTTTATTAGCGGGAATTATTTCACCGGCTCTGTTAACCGGTGGTGGATTCAATAAGTCAAAGCAAGCAAATATACGGATATGTCTCCTAATTTAAGTCGGCATTGTTTTGAAATGGGGAGAAGGTTTATTGATTCCATGAATCTTTTCAACCGTTTACGAAGCGTTTCATTTTTTAACCCTATTCGGCCTGGGGGGGGGGGGGGGGCACAAAGTGCCCGCGCTAACTTTCAACATTCATAACTTCTTTAATATGTATTCAAACGCAATCAAACTTTGTGACTTTTCCTAAAATTTATCTGGCAACAATTTCATATGACAATTTTTTGATCACGTGACTTGACGTTTCCATGGCAACAAGATTTTGACAGCCATGTTTTTGGAAATTTGCATATTTATACCTTTGAATGAAGAAAAACAATGTTTATTGGTATAACTTTTGTATTTTTACGTCATTTAGCGTTTATTTATTGGTTTTGATTATTTTTGCGTCAATTTGGACGGTTTTTAAGAGGTTTTAAGAAAGTTCAGAAATCCAAGATGGCGGATCCAAGATGGCGGCCGTATAACTAATTACCTAATAACTACGTCATATAACGTCATCGTTCCATTGTGCGGACCGCAAAGGAGACAGTTTTGGACGTATTATGTACCCTCTTGGTTTAATTGTCATAGCCTTAATGTTCTTGAAGTTACGAAGGGGGGGAACTCAAAAAAAGCCCAGGCCGAATAGGGTTAAAGGAAGTAAGATTCTACATCCGGTAATCTGTAATTGGCTAATTTGTTGACAAGCTGTCAATCGGCGAAAGAAATCAACCGTGACAAATAGGTGGGCGTTTTCCAAAATCGTGGGGTTTGCAGGCAAGCGTTCCCTCATCTCCCCACTCCCACCCCCGTCCTTCGATTTTTTGCTTCCTCCCCAATTTTCGCGCGGCCAAAATGCGGAAAAATTCGTTCGTACGGGAACGCTTGCTACGCAGGCTACCGACACTTCAAAGACACACTGCCGACACTTGACCGATACAATACCGACACTTGACCGATGTTCCACCGATACGTGACCGATACTCGACGAGATGCGGCGGTAGCACATCGGTCAACACTCCGTCAACACTCGGTCGATAATTGACCAACATGCGGTGCATAATTGACCGATATATTGACGGACTATCGACCGATATATCGACTGACTGTCGACCAACTGTCGATCGATATATCGACCGATGTGTCGGTCGACACTACCCATAATAAACATGAGCCATATAATCAGAAACCCATAACCCACTTATGGGTTTCTGATATAATATAATACAGTTGTAGATCTCATAAACGACAGGTCTCTCTCTGAAGTGACGATCCAACGTGTACAACAATTAAAAAAATCTAGTCACAGCCAAATATTTATCATTTTTGAATTTTATCAGAAACTTCACGAAAGACAAACACTTTGATTGCGTTGAGCACATCTCCTCAGTGTAAAGCCTGGTTCACACCAGCGATATCGCACAAACACAAAACACATTTTATATCGATTTTTAATGCCACCACAGAACAACACAACATAGCGACGTAATAGGGACATAATAACATAAGCATAACAACATAAGGGAAAAATTGTCTTTTCTTTATGTCGTTGTGTCCATGTTCTTATATAGTTAACTGTATGTCGCTAGTGTGTAAAGTCTGGCTCACACTCCTGCACTAGCGATATAACGACATAACAACATGCCCCTTTTCAGTCAGTCGGGCGGGCGGGCGAGCAAATCACGAAACCAAGCTCGGCTTGACTGGAGCGAGCGAACGAGCTGAGGGGAAACTGGGGTACATCAGTCTGCCCTCGGTTCGTATTACCGATTGATTATCGATTGCCGGCGGATTCTCGCCCCCTCGACTATCCGGTACAGAGTCTAGGGACTGCTAGCAGTCTATTCACACTGGTGATAAAAGTTGTGTGTTTTCCATTTACGTGACTTCGTCATTATGTCGTATATTGTGCTGGTGTGAACAAGGCTTAAACGACCGTAATTTCTGTCGAAAACGTTTTGGGCCCAGAAAGCTTGTTACGTGGAAAATATTCACATTAAATTTTTGTAGATTTTCGAAAGTTAAGAAAAAACCTTACAAATTGTCGAAACACGCCGGCCAATGTGCATGTCAAAACTACTACTGAATTAACCCTCGGAAGTATACGCAAACTTATACCCCCACCGTGGTACAAGGAGGGGGTGGGGGTGGTTGTTGCAACCCCCCCTGGGTTTTTGCGATGTTGCAATATTTCGGAAATATTTTTCGTCTAATAGATAGCCTGTGATGTGCTCTACAAGATAAGGTAAATATTATGGGTTGTATCGCTGCTGGGGGTCCGTAACGTCATCCAAAATGGCCGCCCAGATGGCCGCCATCTTGGATTTTACTAAAAATTCAAATTTATCGAAAAAATGCGGAAATTGCAAATATTTGTTGCTAGAGTTGCAAAATAACACACAATTAAACATTTTGATGCTTTTGGTAGTATTTTATGTTTTTTTTTTCACCGAAAAAGGGTGAAAAACACGCATTTTCATTCAAAAATGGCTTGACCTCATGCTACTTATGACGTCATATCTCGTTACCATAACAACCCGTTGTCTCCAAACATTACCAAAGTGTGTCTCAAGGGTAAACGAACAGCTACTACAGACGGCATATGCTAATCTTAAACGGTCTTGAAAAAATCGGAAAAAAAACCCTAAGGAGGGCGGATGGCTTTGGAAGTGTTGAGAAACGTACACCAGGTTCATCATCGGGTGGACTCTTTTAAAAGGCAGGCTCCCATATAGTTGTAATTGTTATAATTTAGTCGGCGACGATCGGCTACAGTATTACAACTATATGTGAATCAGGCTTTTATATAAATTATAAGCAATTAAACGGTAAACGTATTGAATTTTATAAATTTGTAATTGCATCCTGAAGTTGAATTGTGGTGTGCATTTGATGTCTTATTCAGAAACAGAAATTCCTCGAGTGTCTGTGTCAAAGCCACGCGGTGTTCTGTGGTATGGTGATGAGATCACAATCGTTTGCAACGTAACTGACGGAGAGGACGTTACAGGAT
Source organism: Dendrophyllia cribrosa (assembly GCA_024195265.1). Taxonomy (NCBI): domain Eukaryota; kingdom Metazoa; phylum Cnidaria; class Anthozoa; order Scleractinia; family Dendrophylliidae; genus Dendrophyllia; species Dendrophyllia cribrosa. The sequence continues at coordinate 14,211,607 of JAJLRJ010000003.1, forward strand.
TTATTAGAATTTCATGGTACAAAGACTGGAAACTAATCCAAACAGTGCGAAATCCCGATCCGAGAAGACCACCGGATACCCTTGGGCCTCTGGATATCAGATATAGTGGAAATTACACCTGTCTCTTAGAAGTGCTGCTGCGTAACGTCAAAAAACACAAAGTGTCGGACAGCACTATGATTAGAAGTGAGTTGCATGTTATATGTTAGGGGATTGAAGTGAGACAAAAATAACTTCGAGTGATGATGATGATAAGCTATATTTAAATCTCGGGCTGGTTAGACTGTTTAGACCCCTCAGTAGCAGTATACAAATGTGCACCGTATGCAAATTGCCAAGAAGTTGAAGCATAGCAACGTACAGTTCGTGCTGAAAACAAAAGGAATTGGAAAAATCAGGCTTACATCAAGCACCACCCAAACCTGCACTTTAAAGAGTATTATGGTAGTTTTCGAAGTGGCCTATTAGCAGTATATCATTGTTCCTCGTGTTTGATATATGACATGAAATAATCTTTAGCCTGGAATATCAATGTTAAAAATTAAAGCAAGCGGTCTTTAAGTTTGTTATTTAATTTGTTGCCTTCGGTGTGTTGCCATTCCTGTGTCGGCGATAACATGCAATTCGGTTAGTTTCGTTATTTCACATGTTTGAATTTAGAAATGGCTATTTTTGTCCCTTCGATTTGTCAAGCCGGCAAAGACGTTTGGGGTCGCGGACAACCTCCATATAAAACTGACGAGAGTACTCGTAGCGTGTGAATGCAGTGTAGTAAAGTTTTATCAAATATAACTTCTTTCATTATAGTGACGGGAGAAATCGTCCGCGGACAGCCAGGCAAAACTGGCCTATCGAGAAAAAAAATTGCTGGCATCATTGTAAGAGTCTATGGTATGATCGGTCTTGTGGGGGTGATTGTTGCTATAATACTTGCAAAAAAACGGGGATGTTGCAAAGGTTAGTTTACTAGTAGATATCCATGGTTGACGTTTTTATACATGTACATAGTACTCATTCGCTTCATTCTAGCACTGATTGGAGTGAAAGCTAAAGCGTATTCTTGCTATTATCGCGCATGAAGGTTATCGGCTCAGAACTAACGTGGAATCAGTACTATATATACTGAGAAACTGTTGGTTGAGTTTTTTTTTTACAAGTTTATTAACCGTGCAGACGTTGAGGTCCATTACCACTTTTAAGAGAAAAAGTCGACAGTTAGATTTTTCCACAAAACATGTTTCGAACGTTGTAGTGAAAAAAAAAAAAACAATTTGCAAGTTAATTAATAAAACTCTATAAAACAATGGTAATTACAAGTATTACCGGAACTATTTTCCCTATACGGACTGAAGCTATAGTTTCGGCTTGGTCCACAAACTTGCAATAAAAAAAGACTGAAACTATACCTGTTTGTTGTGAATTGATTTTATATGCATGATTTCATATGCACGATTGTATATGCACGTGCGCGTGGGCATGTGATTGAGTATAAACATCTGATACAATCTTCTGATACTTTTCTGGTGCAGAAGAGATCCCGAACATGAGGCACTTGTACCGATAAAGGCCTTGATGGGTAACAAAGGTTGTTATTTCTCGCGATTCTTTTTCTAGCAGGACTTAGTGAAATCCTCACTTGTGATCCAATTTGCTGAAAACAGTGGATCCCTTAAGATCATACAGCACTTCCTCAATCGTGGGTATGGGGTGTCGCGCACGCACAATCGCCCCGTTTGCCCTCCTCATGTCTACACATATTCGTATGTCCCCGTCCGGTTTAGGAGCTACACCTAGGAGTGATACCCATGCAGTAGGAGTGTTTGTTTTTTGTCTAGGAGATCATCTAGCTTCTTGTCGACTATATCCCAGAGTCCAAAGGGAATTAAAGTCTTCGCACCTGCTGAGCTACTGGTTTAACGTCCCTATTGATGTGTAGCTTAAGCTGGTAGTATTCCAGGTTTCCGACTCCAGTAAGATATCTGCGTATACCTTACGAATACCTTTATCATTCCCCTCTGTCAACAATAAACACACTCGGGGCTCCGGTCCCACTCGTAATACATTAAGTTTCTCTGCGGTGCTCCTTCCAAGCAACGGCTTCCCAGTACCGTTGATAACGGTGAGCCTATCCACACACTTCTCCCCACTAGCTTCACACGCTATTTCTGCAACAAATGTTCCTATAACTTCTATTGGTTCCTTCTGGCAATATGCAAACAGCTTCTTGCATGACACTTAAGATTTGCACTTGATGTGTTTCTGTTTCAGACTGTCCCAAGTCCCGTAATCAATCAAGTTACACGATGCATCAGAATCAATTAATACATTGTTCAATTCCCCTCCGCCAACACTAAGAGAAATTTCTCCAGTTTACTCCTGTCCGTTGACAACAAATGCATATCCATGCTCTGGGTCATTTGCTTCCTTTGCTACATGGTAAGCTTTCCTAAGCCTGTTCGTAGGCTGATGCCTTTCTTGATTGCCGCTGGCCAGTGATTTCTTAGCTCCCTTCTTCTCACAACAGACTACAAAATGTTCACGAATTCCACATTTACTACAGTCTTTACCTTTCGCTGGACAGCAGGCATCTCTTGCGAAGTGACCAAGCCGATTGCAGCTATAACATCGGTGTGATTTATCAACCCCAGGCAAACGTGTCTTGTGGTTCTGTCTGTCCACCTTTCTTTCTTTTGTTTACATTCTGTCCCCTCCCTTTGTTGTGGAATTTCTGCTGCTTGATCGAGTTGACTTGTCCTGTTTGGTGTATTGAAGGCTTTTCCATAGACTCCAACTCGTCGTTAACTGCTTCGTGAGCTCTTGCGGTAATAGGTCCATGATAACCGTCACGAATATAGCACCTCCTACACACTATCCTGTCCATATAGTGGTATATTTAACGTACTTGTAGTACCTGTAGTACCTATATTTTATTTTATTTTTATTTAATTCAATATTTTAACAGGAACATCTAATTAGCGTTGGCTAGTTTGATTAGAGTCCTGTATAACATAAATATTACAAAGTAAAGTAAATAAACACGACGTTACAGATTACATATATAATACAATACAATTACAATACATCTCGAATTGATATTGTACTACCTGTAGTACTTGTAGTACCTGTAGAACTTGTAGTACCTGTAGGTAATTATAGTACCTGTAGTACCTGTAGTACTTGTAGTACCTGTAGTACTCGTAGTACCCGTAGTACCTGTAGTACTTGCAGTATCTGTAGTACTTGTAGTATCTGTAGTACTTGTAATACCTGTAGTACCCGTAGTACCTGTAGCATTAATAGTACTTATAGTACCTGTAGTACTGTAGTACTTGTAGTAACTGTAGTACTTGTAGTACATGTAGTACATGTAGTACCCGAAGATACCTGCAGTACTTGTAGTACCTGAAGTACCTGCAGTACTTGTAGTACCTGTAGTACTAGCCTGAGAAAACAGACGTCGTTTCGCGGCGCCACCACTAGGGCCCCTGCGAAACAACGTCTGAGCAATGAGCGCCAAAATGCCGTACTTGTCACGCATTACCGCTTCTCAAATAACCCTAGCGGCACGCGTGGATCACGCGCGAACACAGGCTTGAAAAGCAACATCTCCGTCTAGAATAATTAGTTTGAATGATTTTTGAATTCAAAACATCAGTGGCGTTTCAAAGAAGCCTGATAAAATAACTTGAAAGTCAAAATATCTAAAATTATGGAGACATTTTGAATTTTGCGATGCAAATGAAATTTGAGCTGCAAAATATAGAGTGTGTGCGCTCACGTGACCCTTGAATTACCGTCCGCCATGTTGGAGGACCACATTGATGGGTTTTCCCTGTGTTTACCATCCAAAGAGCGGGCAGTGCGAGCGCTTTTGAAATCATAACTCGCGTTTCCTTTAACGTTGTGAATGAAAATCGAAAAGGTAGCTGATGTACAGTGCTTTTTTGTCATTTGTGCTAATTTAAATCCCAAAAACCCTTTTCTTTCGATAATTAGGGCCGTATCAGTGTTTCGATCAATTCGATTTGCCGATTTGTCGACCCGATTTTTTTAAACCTTGAAAACATTATCACAGAGTAGAAAATCAGCCACACTTTTAAAATCGGTTTTACGTCAACAATATTTCTTATAAAATGGAATCGTTTTCATGGTCGCGACAACTCGTAGAATCAGTCTTGTAGCACGTCCCTTTAGCTAGTTTGTCGGTTCCTTGATTGCACGCTGCAATTTGTCCGCACGACATTTTGTTTCGAAGTGGTTTCTGTGGAGAACTTGTTCCCCGGGTGCTTACTATTTAGCCAAGAAAACCAGTATTTTCGGTTGGAAAGCAAAAGGTACGGTTGATTTTCAGGGAATTTGGGTTGGAACTAGTAAAAAACCTTTAGCGGTTAGTAGAGTGAGCCCGGCAGCCGGGCACGGTCTTCAAAAATGCCCGTCAAAATTCTCACAGAATTTCCACGAAAAGCTTCATTTAAACCTCCTAAGAGTATTCTATCTTTGTTTAAAAATGCCAAGCGCTTCGAAAAATTACTTTGGTTTTGTAGTTGACGAATTCTCCGAGCTTGTGCATACTATAAAATCGCTATGTTCTCGACACTAAGTGTCGAGAACATAGCGATTTTATAGTATGCACAAGCTCGGAGAATTCGTCAACTACAAAACTAAAATAATTTTTCGATGCGCTTGGCATTTCCAAACAAAGATAGAATACTCACAGGAGGTTTCTGAATGAGGCCTTCGAGATTTCAGCATATTTCTCAGCATCGGAGTCTCAAGTTATGTTGTTTCAGTCACCATTTTGATTACGTCAGTCCTCCAACATGGCCGCCAGTAAGTTTGTGACGTCATCCGCACACACACTATAAATCTGGTTTTGTTTACAAAAGATCGCTTTCCAGACCAATTCTTGAATGACAAACACAAAAAAAGGACAACAAATTCAAACAGTCGAAAGTTTTATTCAAATATCTATCAGATTACTCTCAAAAGCAAAACGCATTACATTATAACGCATCTAGGAAATTGTCCACGCAAGCGAATTTCTTGTACTGATCACTGAGGAATGCGGCCGAGCGTTCTAAATATTTCATAAAACTATTGATAACAAAGAAACAATCAATGAAATGTTTCTTACAAAGTAAATCCACATTTTAAAATGTAATTTCCTTTACCGTAGTTTTCCAAGAATGCATGAAAATTCTTAGTAAAGTCTGCCGCTTCGAGTGTGATGCGAACGGAAACACAAACGGAAAGCCAAGAAGATATTCGAATCGACGAGCTGTGTTCCTGTTTTGAGATAAGTGATACTTTTTTTCGGAAATGAAGACTAGTTTTAGATGGCGTACTTACGGTGCAGGTTCGATCAAAACCCAGTTGACTTTCGACGTTTTTAATACAGTATTGCCTAGAAGTTGATTAGGTGAAGACACGTCTTGCACAGATACCTGACTTCGGGCCCCCCTGACAAATTCACTTCAAATGGCAATTCATTGATTAAATGAAGACATTCTTCTCCGCTCTTTGATCTCCCATGCAGTATGTATCGTGTTGAAGTGTCGTTGATGAGATTTACACATAACACACAACAGAAATCCGTGGTGGATATATTCTTCCCGTCATCCTGAAAACAACATGCGCGCGTGATCCACACGTGCCGCGAGGGAAATTTGTTTCAACCAATCAGAAGCACTACCGAGATCTGGGTAGCGAGTGCGTCGCGCGTACGCGTGTTTGGCGCTCATTACTCAGACGTCAGTTTCACGGAGGCCCCAGTGGTGGCGCCGCGAAATGACGTCTGTTTTCTCAGGCTACTGTAATACCCGTAGTACTTGTAGTATCTGTAGTACTTGTAGTAGCTGTAGTACTTGTAGTACCTGTAGTACTTGTAGTACCTGTAGTACTTGTAGTACCTGTAGCACCCGTAGTACTTGTAGTACCTGTAGTGCTTATAGTACCTGTAGTACCTGTAGTACTTGTAGTACCTGTAGTACTTGTAGTATCTGTGGTTACTTCAGGTACTACAAGTACTACAGGTACTACAGGGAGTACCTGGTACTACAGCTACCACCTTTAATACATGTAGTGTATGGCAGCGAGAACGGCACAAAACAATAGGTTTAATGAGTGAAAACAATGCCCCTGTACGTGCGTTTTACATTTTGGTACATTTTTTTGCCGTTCCCTGCAAAACAATAACGTGAAATGATCAAATTATAGGTTTCGTAGAGAACGTCAACACACGACGGTTAATTTTCCTTTCTCCCTTTGAACTGGAAAGCCGTCCCTTCAAATTCAGCTTCTGGACAATCCAGTCACAGTAGACAAACTAAACAAATTGAATCAATTGCAAAGTAGTTTAAAATAACGCGAATCCTTTTTACAAGTGACGTTTTCCGTGGCGTTGCCGTCGTCGTTGCTTTTAAGCAACGACGACGTAGAAAAAGCTTAAAAGCTTTCTACGGCCTTCTGCCTCAGCCCGCGCACTAACTGATCTACTTTTTCTCCGTTTTTGTGCTCCATTTGTCTGAATACATGTCTCTCGAATGGAGCGTTGACCTTCGGAACGAAGTTGTCGTCCAGAATCTTTATAACATTCTAGTAGAGTTAAGTATAAGTCCTGCTTTTCCGTTCCAGCGGTGTGTAACAGTAATGCGACTTTCTGTTGGTCGCTTGAAATCCTTTTGCCAGCAAATACAGTTGCGCTTCCATCGCACGGATTAGGTGCTTGGATCTTCCCTAGGGTTAAAGCAAGGAAGATTTCGTAATTCTGGTGCCAAAAATTGGTTCGGTAGAGATGCCTGACTTGCTGTTGGCTGACTCTCCCCGGAGGCACTCTCTGAGCTGTCTTCTGTATCGCTCATTTTCCTCAAAATATCGCTTCCGTCGCGCGAACTTTTCCAAATAATTACTTACAAAGGTGGCACGTCTTTTATCCTCGTCGGATAGTGGATAATGCATGAATGGTTACCAAAACTGCTCGATTAACTCATAACACAACTTTAAAAACAACAGGTCGCCACACTTCCAATATGGTCGCCAACAACAAAATCCATAGGGCTTTGCGAGTTACAACATGTGCTATAATCACGTGACATGTGCTATAATCACGTGAACACTATCTTAATAAATTTAAAGTAAATAAGTATAGATTTTTATAATTAATTAATAATATATTGTCACGTTATTTTATACTATTTGAGCTACATTGAGGCAGTTTATTTTTATAAGGAATCTTTGCATTCTGTATAAACTGACCTAAATATTCAGATTTTGTATTTTTACATTTGGGCTCTCAACTTTACATCACTTCACCTTTTCTGCTACTCATAAATCATGTCATGTTTGCGCGGGCGGTTCAAAGTTTCTTTTTTACCAAGAGTAAACTAGCAGAAGAAGATTAAAACTTCGCTGCAAATATTTTTGAGTAAGTGGAATAGTTTTACCCCAAAAGGCAGGCTGGGTATGGAAACTTTTAAATCATCTCAAAGCATGTTAAGGCATGACCCAGAGCCTAATTTGCATTAAACCCGTCAAGAGTCATTACTTTAAAAAGATATACATAAACATCCTCAAACTTGGCAATAACATAAAACTCAGTGTTTACTTTATGTGGAATGTTTGCATCACGTGACCTGTTATAACAGTTTTCTTCCGCGAAGGGAAAAGTGAAAATGGGTCGCCGATATGACATATAATAGGTATTTATTGAAATACCAACGTAATTCTGTGGTTTCTCCCTTTAACCTTGAATCTATCCTAAATGGCTGACTGCGATTTACCGTTAAAGAGTAATTTTCTAAAATAGATCACTTGACCCTTTTATTCTTTCAATAACTTTTTAATGAAAGAACTGAGATATTTCTCCATTCAAGACACGAATTATGACGTCATCAGTAACGTGACCACAGTTGTTAACACTCATAAGGTTTAAGGACGTTGAAATATTTCTGCTTTGCACTTTTAATGGTTGTTAAGACCAAAAGAACATTACTTCTACTAGAAAAAATAGTTCTTCGCGGCGGGTCTAAGATCAAAGGACACCCCATGCCTTAACATGCCTGAGATAATCAAGGCCATCAATCCAGCCAGTTTTACAAAAACAACTTATCCAATGATTGTTTATTTATGGTCAACTCCTCTTTTCTATTCGTTTTAGCTGCTATGAAAACCAACGTAAATGAAAGGTAAGCATAATCCTGTGTTTTTGTATCTATATTAAATAGTTTCTAAATCCCATTGTACTGTATGCGAGTTTTGATTATGAGTATTTTTAACGTATCTAGTGAAGATGCTACACTAATGTCAAGTTTACACCAGTATGTCGTCTTTAGTCTCAAGTGAAAAGATGTCATTAGATAAATACTAGACAAATATTGTCGTCTAACGTTTTACTCCAATTTATTTTCCATAAAGCTGTCAAGTAGCTGAATCAGAAGTAAGTTGTTTGCTCCTGCTATATGTTGAAAATGTCAGTTGTCATCGAAGCGTTTTGCACAAATATTAATATTCCTTTACTAAAGTATTATTGGCAAATATATTCAAACTCTAGGCTATATATATATATATATATATATATATATATATATAAACTTGTCACAAGCATCCACTTGTCCAGTCTTTCATAAAAATAATATAAATTTGTCACAAATGAAGACGAACCAATACTTTTTTTCTGACACCTATATTTCGACCACATTTAGTGGTCTTCTTCAGGGTATATATATATATATATATATATATATATATATATATATATATATATATAGACTCACTTTGTGGAGCATGTGCACACAGTGCGCGAATCCATTTTGCGATGTACAGTTAACCCAACCTTTCTCCTTTTGAAATTGTGGAGTCTACCAGGATCTCTCCCCTTACAATTTTCTAAGTTATGGGCAACTCTACTAGCCTAAGGTCTAGGTCATTTAATCCGCCCCTGTTCCCAGAAAACTAAAAAAGCCTGGTCAGAGTAGGGTTAAGGCTGGACTTAACCTAAATTTGAATGAAATTTTAAGAGGTTTAAAGAAGAAATAGATGAAAGAAAATTACTTTTAGAACACCAACAGACAGTTCATACCCACGCAAGAGCACTTCAGGTTTCTATTGGACTATTTTGGTGTCTTTCTTTTAATTATTAACTCCAAATTCTAATAAAAAAAAAATCATTAAATCTTCAATATTTCTTATTTCCCTAATTTTGCCAAATGAATCCTTTGAGAAAAACTATTTCCTCCCAAACATACCCAAAAATCACCCAAACATTTACAAAAAATCCCATAACATAGATTCATGTGATGAGCATAGGGTTTTTGGATTGCTTGGAACGTGAACTAGATATTTATATCAAAGCCATGTTAAGTGGCGTAAAAATGGCGTTCAGGTTAAGTCCCTCCTTAAGACGAACTTTTCAAGAAAATCCTTGATGTGATCGACATCGAGCTAACATATCCAAAGGAATCCACGAGTTCAAGAAGTCTGCCAGAGTTATGAATGAAAACAGTAATTTTATGACGTTATAGGACAAAAAGAATGTGTCCCACATGGAAGGAAAAGAGGTTGTTGCCTCTTAAATAAAGCTGTTAGCAACCTTAACTTGTAAGAGCTTCCTCGTGCGGGTAGACCGTTGAGGGTGGGACTCCGCAGAGACTGCGCCCCGTAACTCTATCCTAATGAGGGAGGTCGGGGGAGCAGAGACGGGGAGCATTTTGCTGAAACTATTATTTTTTAATTTTTTTATTGTTATATTAACATGTTTAAAGGCGCGTTTTAACTTGTATCTTGCACAGTAAATTGGATGTAAATGTTAGAAAGCCATCTTCTTGTCCTCCTTTAAAGCGTTGAATTCTGATTATTCAATTCACACAAATTGAGATTTTAAATAGCCAACTTTTTCTTTTTGTTCGCAGGAGCTAGTGTGATGACGAAGGCTGGGACATGTGAAACTTGCATGAGTTTTTTTATATCGTCAAATTTGTTTTACACGAATTACAGCGTGAATCTATACATCAACCCAATTCCGACAACGGGAGGGGGTGGGGAGTACTTGCTTCTTACCTTGTTAGCATATTTCAGCCGATTTCCACCAACCAACACACTGTTAAGGAGACTCTTTTAGTTTTGCAGATTGGGCCAAAACGTACAGACATAACAATGAAATTATGTGCTCTTTGGATGTCAGTTCACTATTTACAAATGTAACACTTTACGAAACAATACATATTTGTCTCGACAAGCTTTATTCTCTTACTGTTCCTCCAACATTGCCTCGTTCTGTTTTACAAAATTATTAGAATTTGCCACTAAGAAGAGCCTTTTATATTCGACGGCTAATACTACGACCAGATTGATGGTGTAGCCATGGGTTCGCCATTTGGCCCAGTTTTGGCTAACATTTTCACGTGCCATTTTGAAGAAAAATGGGTAATGAACGGTAGAGTCTGTCCTTCACTTTGGTATTGATATGTTGATGACACGTTTACCATGTTTGACAGTAAAGACACTGCTAATGAATTTTTACGATATTTAAACAGTCGTCACAACAGTGTCAAATTTACTATTGAATTTGAACAGGACAAGGAAATTCCGTTTTTAGACATCCTTGTCAAACGATGTCGAACAAAACTTTCATGACATCCACTTACCGGAAGAAGACATTTACAGGCCTCTACACTAAATGGGATTACACCTCGCAAGTACAAAATTAATCTCATCAGCACACTCACCTATTGTTGCCTCCGAATTTTGCTCATCGACCTCTTTATTGCAATCCGCTCCTAACGATCTTAAGAAACTTTTTCTACAAAATGGTTACCCTCAAGGCGTTATCAAGTACAACGTTGACGACGTATTGAACAGAAATAAAAACAAGCCAAACAACCCCGTTCCTACAGTTCCCAAGATGGAGACATTATCCTTTTACCTTACTGAATTAGGTCTTCACAGCAACCACGTCACCAAACCATTGCTGATCATATCAAAATTACTGGTCACAACATTAATTGGGATCATTTCGATATTTTAGCGTCCGGCAAAATGGACTTTCACTGCAAAATCAAGGAGACTACAGCCTTCCTTAAATGTTAACGTCAGCAGTGAGAAGCTGATGCTTTATAGCTGCAGCTTCTTAGGACTGACAGCCCGTACTATTAAATTATTGTTAAGATTGTTTTTCTTAATCTTGGTGCCAGATCCCTGTTTTGAACTATATGAACAGTTTTCAAACACTGTAACGGTTAATGAATGGGGTTAGTTTTAAGAGAAACTGTGGTGCTGCGTTGGTTGGGGTGAAGCACAAGAATTTGGTTTTATCGACTAAGTCGATAAGGTAAATTAGCCACCGTAAAAAGATTCGAGAAAGCTGACGTTTCGAGCGCTAGCCCTTCGTCGGAGCGAATCAAGGGATTGTGGGTAGTGTGTGGGTTAATATAGTAGGTGAAGCTACGCTATTGGTGGAAATTTGGTGACGTAAAAAACAAATGTAAATTAGTTGAATGAAAAGCGTTCGTTGATTCCGTGGGGTTTGAGAGTGCCGATTTGAAAGATGATTTTTTGTTCTAAGTTTTTACGGCTTTCTGTGTTACCCTGGTGTAGGGAAAGGCCGCAGATTGTCATGTGTTGTTTAGAATGGTTAGTGAGATTGAAATGACGCGCGACTGGTTTGGATGCGTCTTTGTCATTTTTTTCACTGTAACGGTTACTTTTGAAAATGTATGTCGCTTAGCATACGGAACGTCAAGTCTATTATAAAAATGCGTTGGTTTACCATGTTTATCACCGCTGTTTGTGTTTTATTTGTTATCAATTTATGTGGGAACGTTTTCATGTGATGGATTTTTGTTTATGACATGTGGCGTTTCCATGGCAACCATCCTTTGACAGGCATGTTGACCCAAATTTTGAATTTTCTGCTTGAAATATTACATTTTGGACGCTTTTGAAGCAAATTTTACATTTTAATTTTGACTCAATTTTGGCGTTTTTCTAAGGGACGGACCATTATTTTTTATGACGGGGGGGGGGGGGGGGGGGGGGGGGGTGGGGGGAGTGGGGGAAATTTTCACATGCAAACATTTTCTTTATATACGGCGCTTGCTGCAAACAATTTTTTTTTGTTTCTCCGTCCAACTGCCATACTTTCAGCAAACAATTTTTTCTTTATTTCTTGCTTGCATACATATTATTTCAGTGTTTATAGCCTCTGCAAACAATTTATTTCAAAATTTTCCAACCCCCCCCCCCCCCCCCCCCCCCCCCCATCCCGTCAAAAAATAATGGCAATCCAAGGTAGCGGCCATTCGGAATCATGAATTAATTTCCACCTCTTATGACGCTACACGTCACGCGACCTACCTTTCGTAACATCAAGAGCATCAAGCAATAGCAATGAAATTTTGAGTGTATATGTCACGGACAGAAATGTTTCCTTTGCGTTCCAGGAAATGGCATGTTTACGTTATATGACGTTGCAATTACGTCATCAGTTCTGCACAGCCGCATTGTAGGATCCGCCATCTTGGATTTCTGGATCTTCCAAAAACTATGAAAATCGTCTAATTGACTAAAAGTAATCAGAATCAATAGAGCAGTTTTCAATTGAATGTGAAAAGTAATTACACAATTGCTTTGGTTTTGCATTGCTACGCTTTGTGATTGGCTAAAAAATCTCGCGCCACTTTCTCGACCAATCAGAAGTAAAACCAAAACCAATGGTGACTTGCTCGCACGCGTTTACCCGCGCTTGGCGCCGCCGACATGTAATTGCTTCGAGCTCTGATTGGTTTATTGGATTGTTTACGACTGCTGTGATTGGTCAGAGTAATTACTTTGGTTTTGGTTTTGCAAACTCAAATGAAAACTGATCTAATCAAAACCGAAAAGTTAACAGGGGCTTCAACCAGAGAAAGATCTTTAAATAGACTGTGAAAGCTGCAAAATAATAGAGAAAAAC
>JAJLRJ010000003.1:14229552-14247052 GCA_024195265.1 Dendrophyllia cribrosa
CACGTCATTCGTCAGCTTATGCTAAAAAATTAACCTCTGAAGATATGAATGGTTTACAGCCAGTACTATTCCTAGCAAAAAATTCAAAAGTTATGTTGACTATGAATCTGTGGCCAAGTGTTGGCCTCTGCAATGGTGCCACAGGTACAGTTGTTGACTTCATTTATGACAACAATCTACAACCACCAAGTTTACCTATTGCTGTGATAGTTCAATTCGATAAATATGATGGACCATCAATTTTTGAAAATCGACCAAAGTGTGTTCCAATATGCCCAGTTACTGTAACATTGCAAATGTCTGAGTAGTATAGGGGGTTGGTGATTCGGGATCACCAAAATAAGGCTCCAAATGCCCGAGTTACGGCCTCACACGAGTCATTGTCATTCCTCGTGTGAGGCCGTAACTCGGGCATTTGGGGCCTTATTTTGGTGATCCCGAATGCACCAACCCCCTATACTACTCACTGTGAATGCTGGTCCGGTACGAGATCACCACCCCAGGGATGTATGGTCAATTGGAGAAACCACACCCTGTGCATACCAACCCACATGGCAATGACGGCTCAAGGTCTTGACTTCAATCCAAGGAACCAAGACTACATCGGCAAATGGTTGCTGTCTTTTGGTGAATCCCATTGGGACTATTTGCCATACATGATCAAAGATTACATCCTTGAACTGGTTGAAAGGAGTCTCCAGTGCGACTTGGCTGCAAGGGAAATTCATCAACGCAGGATGAAATCTATATGTCGTTCAATAAAAAATCATTATCACTGGCAAAACGATTGCTATTTCCCTACATTTAATTCACAAACATGTGATGAATGCCAAGAACTCTTCTCACCAGAAGTGGACATGGGCAGACACCGAGCTATTTGCGACTGCAAGCCTCCTTATAAACACAACATACAAAGCGTCTTCCTGCCTATGCCTTTAGACATCGGCAGTGTTTACGAGGAAGGCTATGACGGAGCGGTTATCACCAATTGAAAAAACATTCACCCTTCGTATACCAATGATGGCGGCAACACAAGCTTTCATGAACTTTCTCAAATCGAGGAACACTGGTCTGAAACAAAAGAGCGCTGACTGGTTCTCAGCCAGACAAAATACAATTGGGGCCTCTGAAGTTTCTGCTTTAACAGCTACTTCGCCGTTCGAAACGCGAAGAAGCTTGCTCTTAAAGAAAATTCAACCCCCGGTTATGCATAACAATGTGGGTTGTACCTGGGGCAATCTGTTTGAGCCGATTATACGCAAGTATTTTGAGCAAAAACATTCTGTTTCCGTTTTTGGTCACAGCATTTCTCTTAATCTGTCAAGCGAGCATCTGCTTTATCGAAAGGTCACTTGTAGTCCAGACGGTTATTTCATGAATAAAGATAACACATTAAATTTGTTAGAATTCAAGTGTCCGTTCAAGCGAAAAATAGCGATGAACAGGATTCCTAGCTATTATCGCGATCAGATACAAACAGGGCTTGCTTTGAGTGGTGACATTGTCTCTAAAGGCTTGTTTGTTGACAGCTATTTCAGAATGTGTTCTTTAAATCAGCTTGAACCGAGTTTAGCTCACAATTCTTTTCTCAACGCCGGGAAAATATACAAGACAAAAAACAAATCAACTCTTGCCTGGGGGGTCTGTTATCTATTCAGTAAACAAAACATCAAGAACAATCAAGTCGGACTTATTGATCTTGGTGCAATACAAAAAATTGCTTTGTTTGAACATGTCATGGGTTTAATTGCCACTAAAGAGATTTGGGTTTCATATGGTAAAATAAGAATGACGTTCACAGAACGTGACGAAAATGCTGAATTTCTACGTTTAAACGCGATGAAAGAAGCGTTCTCTAACCCGCGTAGAGAAGGGCCAAAACCTGTTGCAATGTTCGCTTGGAAATTGCTCGATCTCACTGAAATTTGGGAGTTTAAAAAACCAGATTTCTTGAGGGACATTCAAAGACATATCGAATGTTTTCATGATAATCTATCAAAGTTAAAAGGAAGAATCAGAAATTATACTTACACCGATGACTCTGCCACAACTCCAAACACAGGCGACGACAAGGCCTTTTTGGAAGCCTTTTTAATGAAGCAAGCGGCAATGCTTACTCCAGAGTTCTAAATGCATTATTCCATAAAAATTCGTTTTTGTTTATCATCGCATCAGACATCAATTGTTTTCTCAGGTAATTTATAATCACTCGTTGCGGGGCTTCAAGCGGTGTTATAATGTTCAGGATTTTGTAGATCACAAACGTATAAGATATTCTCGGAAGCCGAGCTTCTATTTCTTTGAAGACACGTTTCGTTTCATGGATTTGATCGAGAGTCAACTGTACAGGCAGATATTTGAGCTTTTTTATAAGCCTGTCCAAGGCATAACCAAACGCATAACTTCGTCCCGACCGATGACTTGGTTTGTGGAAATTGTTTTGCTGCGTACATGCCGGAGCATCATCGAGCACTTCCACACGGCTGCATCTTTTACAATAAAGTTCACAAGAATTGATTGATTGCAAAAAGGCGCCACCACAGTCATAACAACAAGACAGGAGTCTTCGGTCACGGCGTTCACTGCGTTTACGGCGTTCACGGCATTCAATCTCCATGTCATTGTAATGTTTTTGTAGATATTGCTGCCCAATCTCTGCCAACCCCACATCTTCGCATAACTGATAAAGTTTTTCCGGCAGGCACAAGCGGTGTATTTCTTTTGTGTAATCGCTGCCGTATAGCGAGCGGAGGATGGCAAATTTGTGCTCTTTGCCAAGTTTATTGAGCCGTGCACCAAACTCAGTCATGTCTATATTTAGAGATTACAATTTTTCAATTTGGGGGTTTCCCGTGACTTCCGGTATTGTTGTGTAAAGGCCGTTTTTAGAAAATTACAACTTTTCGAAGCTTCTCGGGCATACCGAAGCGCCCCACAAATACCGAAGCGCCCCAACTTTGTTGAAAAAGTTTTTTCTGGGGCGCTTCGGAATTTATTTTTTGAAAAAGTTTTTGTGGGGAGCTTCGGAATTTATTTTTTGAAAAAGTTTTTTGGGGGCGCTTCGAAATTTATGGGCGGGATTTTTCCCTCAAGATTTGTAGATTAAAGCCAGAGTTTAATCTCTCAAATCGGATTTGGAGGATGCGGCGAGAAGTATCTTTTTTTGCAACTCTTCTTTGACTTCCTTGCGAAGTTCCTTTTTGAGTTTCTCGAGGTCTGGCGCTTGTGTTTGAGTGCCAACGTTTTTTTTAGCCTTAACACCATCCCTGATTGCAGCTTTGAGTTCGTGATATTTTTCCACCTCACGAGTAATTATGGTGAATTCTGCATCACTGACCTCTTGTCTTCCAGAGCCTTTGAGACCAGTTCATTGACAGAGTTGCGTTTAGCCAGGGCCAGTGTATAGATTTTCTCGTGTTTGGTCACTTTTCGCTCTAATCGCTTGTTAGCAGCTGTAAAGCCAACAGAGGACAGCCCGCAAAGCGTGGCGATGCCCGCAAGTGCTGGACTTATAACAATTCCTAATCCGGTCAATGCAGTGGCAAGGGCCCCTGATGACAGCCCAACAGAAAGCGACCCAAGGCCAACCGCAGAGTAATGAACTAAGGTTTGGGTTCGTTTATATTTTTTTGCGACCTGACGGTAATGCTCGGCTTCGTCAGACAACTCTTTAAGCAAGTCAGAGATCTTTTTGAGCCGGAAGTCTTCTGCATTGATTTGAGTGATCTCACGCATAGGGTATAGCTGTTGTGTCTCGCTGTACTCGGGGACCGATGGAAGCACATTGGCAGAACTCATGGCGTGGGTATATATATGATTTTTTAATTTATCTCGATTTCAAATTCCAAAGGCGCGCCATTGAAGTCAAAGAGGTTGTCATCTTTATCCCTCACTGACAGTGTTATGCTGTTTACATAATCACTAGACGAGGTGTCACGCAAGACATGCTGTGGTGCTGGTTGGTAATGAACCTTTTCAAATGATTTCCCACGAATGTCGAAGCGCGCCAACACACTCGAAGGTTTGCCATTGAGCAAGTTCTGTTCTTTGTCAACCAGGTCGCAGTGGACAAAGTAAGTGCTTGGAGATGTAAACCCTTTTACAACTGCACTCCAAAACGGTGTACCACTTATACCAAGAAAATCTATCAGATTTCTGCTAAACGTTACATTATTGGGACTTTTAATTAACATTATTCCTTCTGCTGTGATTGTATCAACTGTTAGATCAATAACTGGTCTATTCGTTTTTATCTCAAGGAAATCTTTCACAATGTTATCCACTGTGTAAAACCCCGGCATTACGAATACTTCAGTAACCCCTCCACCAACGCGAGGTGCTGAGATCTTTGCTCTTTCTTTCAAGTTGTACCACGAGTTGGTGAGAGAGGCAGACAGGAGCCGGATATAACTCGGTTTCGGCAGTGGGTGATCAAAGTACACAGTGTGAGGGTTCGAAGGCGTGACAAATGTCAACACAACCATGACAGATGCGAGTATATATAAGTTCATTTTATTTCAATTTCAAATTCCCAGGGCATTCCTTTGAAGTCAACGAGGTTGCCCTTTTCATCTCTGATTGACAGTGTGATGTCATTTACGTGTTTACCAAGGCCATCGACAATATGCCAGATGCCATGTTGGGTCCCTTGGTAATTTATCTTCTCAAAAGGTTTTCCGGTTACATCAAAACGAGCCAATAAGCTTGAAGGTTTACCATTGAGAAGGTTCTGTTCTTTGTCAAGAAGATCGCAGTAGACAAAGTATGTGCCTGGAAGTTTGAAACCTTTTATGGTAAAATTAGGATATGTTTTTATGTCTATATGAAACAATCTTGCGAGATTTGGGGAAACCCATATTATGTATTTTTGCCCTGGGTTTAAAATAGAAAGAACACCAAGTTCATATGGTTTTGCCTGCAGAGCAATACCCTTTTCTTTAAATTTACCATTTATCATGTCTGCAAGGCTATTAGGAGTAACAAAGCCAGGACCAATGTCAATGGTGGTAGTCTTTGGGTTATCACCAGAAACGACTGCGGCTATTTTCACTTTTTCTGCCAAGTTATGCCACGAATTGTAAAACGAGGCAGACAGGAGGCGGATGAAGTGTGCATTCTGGATCACGTGATCAAAGTACAGAGTGTAGGGGTTCGAAGTTGTGGTAACTGTAAGCACAACCATGGTGTGTATATGTAAGTTTATTGGAAAAAACATCACAGGAAAACATTTTAAAATATAAATGTATACAATCATGTTTGGCAGACGGCCTGGTGGATTTAATCCTAATTCAAATCTTGGCATCTCCATCGGCGGCCACAATTACGGACCCCCACCCCCCTTTTATTCGCCTCCAAACGCCTATACCCATGTGGCGCCAAAGCCACCACCCCCTGATCCTCAAATTGCTTGGATTAGATCGCCGGAGGCAGCAAAGCTCTCTGCTGCGGCCAGGGCCAAGGCGATCTCAGACTTCAAAAAGCGTTTCCCTCGCGCCGATATGTCTCACTTTGAAGTGCAAGTAGAGTTTGGCGACGACCACAAAACAGCCACAGGGGAAGTGCTTTACAAAGAGGGCCAAGGCTCATTGGCACTTATCACAGAAATATCCCACAAAGATTGGACTGCGCCGAAAGAGATGCTCTTGGCCTCCATTATGACGGGGGGTTCCCTTATCAGTTATCGTTGGGGCAACCAGAAAAGTCAATCCCAGCTGTTGCTTTCGACACCACAATAGACAAAGACATGATGATTGGCTCAATCTTGAACGACAAAGAGCAAAAGATTTATGTCACTCCAACTGAGTATTTCACAACTAAATACAGAAACATATTCAGGGACACACAGATATCCTTCACAACTGCCAAATACGGCCGTAAGTGGATGGGTGGGCCTCATATGAGTTTTTGGCCGCAACAACTCTCCTTCGCCCTGTGGTGTGCAACAACTGGCTGTGGAATCTCGCGCGACATTCTCTTCGATAAGAACTCCAGTCTGTCCCTAACCCCACAGCTCCGGTCGTTTTACCGGTTTCACGTTTATTTCACAACAAGGCGAATACTCTACCAGATGGGCGGGGAACAAAGCGTGAGTGCTTTGCCAGACGACCCCCCATTTAACCAGAAAGACAACAAGTACAACATCGACGCATACAAGAAGCTTTGCATCGAGTTCGGTATCGACTCCAGTTCTGACTTCCGTTACACATACGGCAAGAACCACGGGCTTGGGAATGTCTACATTTGGGTTTATGGAGATGGCCCAACATCTACTGATTACACTTATCCAGACTCTGATCTAGCTCTGTTCGATGATGAGCGCGTCGCTGACAGAAAAGACCCCAACTATCGTGCCAATGGAATATCTTTCGTCCGCAACGACCAAGGGGCGGACACCCAGTTCGAGCACTTTGTGCCAAATTATGCACAGGGGCTAACACAGCCAGGGCTAGCCCGTATGAACCAATCAATCGAGGCCTTTGTGTACTGCATTCTTGGTTCACAAGCCAAAACCCGCAGCAGCATCATTGGAAGAGGAGGCCGGGCCTTCGAAACGCAGAGAGTCTTCTTGGTCCATCTAGAGGAGGCCATAATCCTGAACGACATCTCAACAAGCGTACAGCGTTACCAGCTTGCCATCCAAGCAACGAAAGTTCGCTTAGACTTTGCGAGAGCACCCGGAAGCTGGCTCATGCCCTCGCGCATGATTATCAACACAGAGAGCGTGATCGGGTATAACAACAATCTACAGGAGGCAACGCAAGGGATGAAGCTGGGCGTGAACAGTGGTGTTAATCTGGGAACTAAAAAAGCCTCCCTTCGCCACATGGACGGTGGACCAACAAAGATTAATCCACCAAACAGCCACCCATCAAATCCGATACACAAACAGGCCACACAGGCACAGGGCATCGCCCCCAAACCAAGGACCACACCCACACCCACACCAACACCAACACCACAACCAACCCCCGCACCAACACCCGCACCCGAACCGCAGCCAGACCCGCATCACGTAAACAAGGCACTCGTTGCTGTGGGTGCGATTGCTTTGGGAGGGCTTTTCGTTTGGTTGAGATAAGTTGTTCAAGACTTCGAACGCTTGGTGATCCTTTCAACAAGGAAGGCCACCACGGCAAGGATGAGTAACCAGGCATGTTCACCAAGAAAGGAGATGACAGACCCAGCTGCTTTGAAGATGAAGCTCACAATTAAGCCAATGAGGCCAGGCAAGGCGCCGGCTGCCTTTTTGCCAAGCTCTTTAAGCCCATTGCCAATAGCCTTGGTGGCCTTTGCCAGGCCGTTCAAGGTGGCTAGCACAACAGCGCTGATGGTGATGCCAGCTGCCAGAACAATCGCTTGCAGGGTCCATCCGTATTTCTTGAAGATTTCTCTGACCCTCTCTCTCAAGACAGGGCCCTCTCCCGCACCTCAACCTGTGGTCGGAGCCTTGCAAGCTCTTCTTCTCGCTCAGCAACCCGGGCCTCCGCGGCTTCTCTTTCAGAGGGAGACGTGTTCTCATCCTCTATGACGCGTTTATCCTCCTCATTCTGTCGTTTAAGCTCGGTTTCTCTTTCGTTTAACTCATCAAGAGGTTTAGTTGAGTTTAGCCTTGCTTCAACTTCATTTCTTTCCTTCTCTTTAGCAGAAAGGCGTGTTCTGAGTTTGTCAACCTTTGCCTGTTCTTGGTCTCGTTGTTGTTGTATTTTTTGCAGCGCCCCTACTTCTTTTTTCTGGTTTTCAAGATCTCGTTGAAGATTCTTTTTCACTTGTTTTAGGCGGTCTATATCGGCTTGATTTTCAACGCTTGAACCGTGTTCCTGCTCCAGATTGTCAATCCTCGCTTGAGTTTGTTCAATTTTGTCTCTGAGGTTTTGCACCTCATTTGCTGCTCGTTGTTGTTCCACAGCAATCCTTTCATTCTCCTTCAGTTGTTTTTCTGCCCCCTTCAATCTTTGTCTTTCTTCCCTTATTGAGGCATTAGCTTCAGAGACAAGCTCTTCAGCGCTTGGGCCAAGGGATGTTTTGAGCTTGTCTGTGAACGATTTAAGAAAGCTCAAATCTTGCTTGAAAATGAGAGTTTCCCCGCCTTTTGGTCCAAAGGAAACTATTTTGTCAGAATTTCCTGGTTTTTTACCGAAACCAATTGGGCCTAATTTCGGGATGTTTACTTTTGGAAACTTCTTTTTGATCCAGTCCATGGCTTTATCGACCATCTCTGCTTTATCAGTTGCGTCTGAGAAGTCACTAAGAAGAGGGATGTTTTCAGGATCACCTGGCAGCCCGCTTTCTTCGCGAGGCAATGTATGCATTTCATGCTGCTCGCCGCCATGATATGGGGTGGATGTGCCGCCTGGTTGAAAGGGTGTTGTTGTGTCAACTTCTTGTTCGTCATCGTCGTCATCATCGTGGTCAATTCCATGATCAACCCAAGGATTATCGGGCATATCTCCTCGATCAAAACCGCCTTCTGCCATCGTGGGTATATAAATATGAATTTTAAAAACACAAATATATACCATGGCTGTGCAACCGAATCTACTTCCATCTCACAGTAAAAAGACACTGGGCGCCATGAAAGCAGAGCGAACTGTCAAGCGCATCACATTCAACCCATCTGAGGCCAATCCCGGTGAGACACTGTACGTCTCGGTGCCTAAGTTGGGCGAGCACGATGTCATTGTGTCCGGCTCACTTGCACTGGTGTTTAACCTCTCCCTAGCCGGCGGCCATGCAAACAACTTTCTCGTACAAAATGTTTCTAGGGCCCTGGTGGACAGATTAGTTGTAAAGTTTGCAGCCACCACTGTCCAGGACACTGTTGGGTACGACATCTACAAGATCTTCGAAGACTTATTCAAATCGATCGACGAGCGGGAAAATATGCTTATGGAGGGCATCCAGAGTGTGGATTTGTGCAAGATCCGCTCTGGTGCTGGCGACAAGAAGACCTCCAGCGTGGATGCAGAGAACAAGCTGGAGACAATATACAAGAATAAGTATCGCATCAAGCTGGATCACCAAATCTTAACTGACTACGGTGTTATATATCCACAAGCACTGTATAACGATCTGGTCTTCGAACTTACCCTCGCCCCCGCAAACCAGGTTGTTCGTGGCTCAGACACAAGCAAGCTCGTGTACAAGTTGGAAAACATCCAGCTGGAGTATGAGACGATCGGAAGTAAGGAGCTGGCCGATGAGGCAACAAGCACTTACACTAGTGGCAAGGGGTTCGCTTATGACTACGTCCAGCGAGCTTGGGTGCATCCATTCACAAAAGGCGTTGACACTCGGATGAATCTTCGGGTTAACCCACAGCGCCGGTCTCTCAAGGGCATCCTCTTGCTGTTCATCAATCCCTATGTAGCGGGTGCCAGGGACTCTGAGAACTATTTCAACCCCGACATCACCAAAGTGAAGGTAACAGTCAACGGGGTCCCAAACAGGATCTACAACGAGGGCATCAGTGGCACTGACATGTGGAGAGAGATAACCCGGCATTTTACCCCACACACGGACGGCAGGCCCAACATGAACTTGACTAAATATCTCACAGGCAACAAGTTTGGTCTCTGGATTGACCTGCGGTCCATGGCCGACACATCCCTGCACGGCAACGGCCAACGGCTCGTCAACACACAAGATGGCGTGCAACTCGAGATCGAACGAGACGGCAAAGGCTCGGGAAACGCACTCTGCCACATCTTCACCATCTCAGACTTACAGATGGTCATCATGGACAAGCAGCTGGCATCTGTACAGTACTAAACACATAAATATAGGTGTTGGGTATGGACCCAAGAAAGCTGCCATTCAATGCACTAATCGTGGGCCCCACTAACTCTGGCAAGACACATTATCTTCTCTCCCAACTGCGAGGCCCCTTTAGGGGTTGTTTTGACTATATCGTTTTATTCTGCCCCACATTTGTCAAGAACAATACATACGACGGCTTCGTGGACCGCGATCCACATATCTTCGTGATTGTCTGCCAACAGCATGAGATCGAATACTGGTTGAAGCTGGCGAGCTTCTTTTTCACATGCACCAACACTTTATTCATTCTCGATGACTGCGCCGCCTCCAAAGATCACAGATCAGCAGATCACCAGCATTGCCAAGCCATATCGTGACAACATTGCATCGATCGTGCTCTTTCACACGCCATCCAGCAAGACAACAAAAGCCATCTTCGAAGACTATGCAGGCGAGCTCTCCCATGATGAGTACAAAGAGCTTATTGCAAGGCTCAAATCCCGCAAGTTCTCCCACCTGGTTTTCTCCCTTCGGCACCCGTATGGAATTGAGTACAAAGTTTAAACACACACATATATACCATGAATGCGCCAACCAGCCTACACAAACTGTGTGTGCTATCACAGCTTTTGGATGAATTGCACAAACACACAATTGATGCGCAAAACAAAATTATCAAAGCCGCTGGTGAGGAAGATCTGCGCCTCATGCTTCTGGCCAGATATCCATTGCGGTTGAATTCTATGCCAGACACCACGACGGGGCTTATACGTGAGCTTGAAACTCTTTTGCCAGACATCAAGAGAATTATTGAAAAATAAAAAACAAACACATATGTATACCCGATGATGGCTGCTGAAGACCAGGCCGAATTGAACGAAGTAATGCAGATGCTGGAGGCCACCCCTGGTACCGCACCTCCCACAGGGCTAATTGGTGACAATAGCATTCCTGCCAAACGTGAGAGTCTTGCAATCCTTGTTTCAACTGGCAAGGCTAAAGAAGCTATCGGCATGCAGCTCACACACGATCATGTGGCGCGGTTGTCAGACAAGGACGTCGAGAAATACTGCAAAAGGTACGAGGCCTACGTCGGCAACAAGACTACCGAATCACTAATTGATTCGGCCATCACGCTTGTGACCAAAGGCGTTGGTATGGTGGTACCGATTGCTGATGTGGCGGAGTTGCAGCAAGAACTCAAGAACAACTACATCATCAACCAGGAGCTGGCAAAGCTTGCTGGGGGTCTTGCCCTGCGATGCGGGCGATGGCTGGCGCTTGCCAATGCTGCTCTCATCACAACAAACCGCATCAAGTTTGACCGAGAGACTGACAAGGCGGCCGACTTGAAAGAATTAGAAGCTCCACCCACACATCCAACCAGAGACAGTGAGGGTTACCCACTTGAGGGCTTTGATGAAGTTGGGCTGGGACCTGTGCTGACCTCGCAGGAACCTTGAAGGAACCTGGCTGGAACCTGACTGGAATCTGACTGGAACCTGATTAGAACCTGAATGGAACCTGACTGGAACCTGGGCAGCAACCTGGGGAACCTGGCAGCACACTTATCAGCAAACTTATCAGCAATCTTGTCACCAAACTTCTCACAAGATAAATTAAAAAAATCATATATATACCCACGATGGCCACACCACTCGAGACGGTCACTGAAGAAACTCCAACTCCAACTCCAACTCCAACTCCAACACCTGCACGTGTTACCTCTGAGGCCCCGAAAACAAAGCCCGCAACAGAAAAGAACCCCGGCCGCGTTGCTTCTGGCAAAATGCTAGCAGAACGCAACCGCCTGGCCCGTGAAGCAAAGAAAAAGGCTGAAGCACAAAAGCCTGCACCCTCAACAAGTGAAAACAATTCTGTAACAAGTGGGGCAACAAGTGGCACCACAAGTGACAGCAACAACAACTCAATCTTTTATATTCTGGGGTTTGCAGGGTTGGCTGTCTCTCTTGCTGGTGTTTATTACCAACGCGAAGCCATAATGCAAAGGATTGGACGCAAATCAAACACACCAGCAGACACACCACCAGCAGACACACCCGCTGCAACGCCGCCCCCATCTCGAATTCCGGTAAGACAAGGAATAATAAATATGGAATAAAAAAATAAAAAACATATATATACTGGCCATGGATCTTTTCAAGGTTACGATGACTGGGGCTGCAATCGGAGGTGTGCTTGTTTTTGCTGGTTCAGTTAACGTGGCCGCCGTTGAAACAATTCTCAGCTTGTTAATGAACAGGCACAATGAGCCAAAGTATGTGGTCGTGCCCAAGCCTGATCCTGAGGACGAGTCCGAGGCTGAGTCCGAGTCTGAGGCCGAGGCCGAGCCCGAGGAACCCCAATGCCGCCGATGCCGAACCCGAGCCCGAGGACAATGCCTCCGATGCCGATACCGAGCCCGAGCTGAGGCAGAAAAATAAAAAATCATATGTATATTGGACACAAACCATGTCTGACAACAAGCTTGTGAAGTCTATCCTCGACGCCGCAACAATCACTGGCCTTGTCGCTGGTATTGGTTGGATTGGGAAAAAGACCATCAAAGAGAACTTCACTGCCGACCCCAGTGCAAGCTTAATGAACTACGTCAAGTTCACAGCTGTCATGGCTGGCAGCATCGCGCTGAAGAAATATCTAGAGGACCAGAAAATCCTCCCAGACAACATGTTAATCTGACAGCATTACACCAGCATCGTGTAAACATATAAAAAACATATGTATACACACGACCACAATGGCTTCGATTGCAATAATGGCCCTTGGCGCTGTTCTTAATGCGGCAGCTTTCACTGGCGGCAATTATCTCGCGAAATATCTGTCTGGTGATAACGGAAAGGCAGCAATGGATGAGAAAATCCGTCATGACCACGCCCTTGAACAATACCAAGCGGCTTACGCCAAATACCAGAAGGACCGAACCAAGCTCCTCGACTGGATTGCAGCCAACGATCGGAAGGAACACCAAGCTAGCAAAAACTTCCAAACCACTGACCAAGCCCTGGTCTTGTATAACCAGATGCACCAAACACAACCAGATAAACAAATCAAAGACTACAAAGAGCCTGTCTTCTCGGACTTCTACAAGCCCAGCCCACAACAACAGAATGGTGAACTGGCGTTCATTGGAGGCACCCTGCTTGCGGGTGGGTATGCGGCTTATCGCTTTCCTTAAACAAACATATATACCCTATGGAGACGAAACTCTCTAAGATCTATTACGGTCCGAAAGGGTATTGGAAAGGTCTTGTCGCTGTCAAAAAGCTAGCTGCAGCAGCTAAGGTCTCTGACGATGTCGCAAAGAAATGGCTGATCAAACAAGCCCTTTGGCAAGTTTACCTCCCAGCGCCACGCCGTATCCCTCGCCCCAAGTTTGATGTCTCATCACCCAATGCAGTGCATCAAGCAGATCTTCTCTTCCTGCCCCACAACAAACTTCCCCACGGGAGAAAGGTGTATAAATACGCATTAACCCTTGTGGATGTGGCTAGCCGATACAAAGCAGCAGAGCCCTTGACTTCGAAAGAGTCTGAAGAGGTGGCTAAAGCGTTTCAGAAGATTTACAGACGCGGGCCTTTGAAATGGCCTCAACTCTTGCAAGTTGACCCTGGGAAAGAGTTTATGGGTGCTGTGACAAAGACCATGGAAAACAACAAAACAACCATTCGTCGCGGGCGGGTTGATATCCACAGAGACCAAGCAATTGTTGAGAGATTCAATCGCACCCTGGCTGAAAGATTATTTGGTTATCAGTATGCCGTTGAAATGAATATGCCCTCTGGCCGTTCGACTGCTTGGGTCAAAAGACTGCCAGATGTTGTCTCGGCCTTGAACAATGAAGTAACAAGACTCACTGGCAAGAAGCCAAAGGATGCAATCAAAGAGAAAGCCGTTTCTGCCAAGCCTGCGACTCCATATGCTAGGCCTGTTGGGGTGAAAGAGAAGAAGCTCCCACCACGGGTGAGTGTGAGATATTTGTATCAGCCTGGCGAGCTGGAAGGGGGTGGGAGGCGTGCGACCGACCCGATCTGGTCTTTGAAGGTCTATCAAATACAAAGGATTGTAACCAAGCCGAATGAGCCAGTTGTTTATTATCTCTACGACGGGCCTAAGCGAGGCTTCGTTCGTGAGGAGCTGATGGTTGTGCCGCCGGGCACTCAGTTGCCACCGATATCTTTGTGACCATATGCCAGCGTGCGGATGCCATCATCCTTAATCCAGCGCTTAGAGTCAAAGGGAGAGAGCGTTGTCTTGGTGATGTGCTCGCCAAAGATTTGGTGGCCTTTGCTTCTGAGCCTGTCCATCCCGTGCTTGAAGGTTCTCCTGTCGAAGAGGGCGTCCTTGTAATTCTGGTGGGTGATCTCTTTCTTTGTGACAACCTTGGTGGTGCCCTTTGCTTTCTTGATGTTTTTGTCGTCATCAAGAAGGATTGAGTGCATCTTCGAGCGAAGACACACAGTCTCCGAGATCGGCTTACCTGCGCACTCGTCCTTCATCTTGCCGATGACCCTCTTGTTCTTCTGGCTGTGGAGTGGATGGTCCTTGGGATAATCACTTGTGTCGTAGAGTTCATCCAGAAGGTTCTCCATGTCTTTGTAGACATCATCCGTCTTGATCTCGAGGAGCAGAGAGTCTGTGTCTGTGTAGAGTAGGTCTACTCGCGGGCCGTACTTCAGCTTGAGATGCTTGTAATAAAAGTCATACATCAGTGTTTTGGATAGATCAAGGATGCACATGCCTGTGTAAACTGGGCGGTTGAATTTGATATTCTCCTTGTGCATCTGGAGACCCGCTAGTTTGGGCCCAAAGATAGTTGCTCTGGAAAACAGCGGGCTTGCGATGAGCTTTCTCATCTTGTCCTGCTCGTGCCCCCGTACAAGCTTCATGTCAATTCGGTTTCTGAGGTTCTCCATTGTCTTACCGAAGACTGAGTTGTTCATGAGCTTGAAGAAGTTCTTCTCAAAGTCGGAAGTGGCCTTCTTCCTGAGCTCAGTGTTCAGGGAGATGTATGGCTCCATCCAAGCACTCTGCTCGAACTTGAGCATTTTGTGGATTTTCGTCAACTTCATCCCAAGATCCAGGTACTGCTGAAGATTTCTGTAATGTAGTACGTACCGGGATTTGTTGTTAAGGGTAAGGAGCAGCTTCTGCGTCTTGTCTTTTGGCTGTCCCTCTGCCAAGGCCCTTTGGTATGGCGACATCCATTCCTTTGGAACGACATTACCTTCTGGGGCAAGAGGATAAGCGTTGTGCTCATCATGCAGCTCCTCGGGGTACTCAAGATCAACCTCGAGAATGTAACCAATCTTTCTGTTTGGCCTCCATCTCCTGATCTGGTGTTGTGTTGGAAAGACAGGGCACCATGCGAAGTTGCCAACTGGGAGAGGCTGACTCATGGCCCATCCATAGAGATTGTTCGCGTCGAGATACATGATGTAACTTGACTATTCGTCATGGTTGTGGTCACGAAGATAGGGGTTGTTGGCCTTACAGTGCCGCCTGCTCTCCATGGATATGCCGCCTCGCAAGCCTCTTTCAACAAAGAGGTGCATGTTGACGTCTGTGAGAAGCTCCAGGTTGATTTTCGTATACCTGAGAAGAGCGTCCCATGAGAGACCAGGGCTTGTATAATAATGTGCCGGGTCAAGCTTGTAATGTTGCAGACATGTCTTTCTGAAGTTCTCGAAAACATCAGCCAGAAGAAGCACATCTGTCTCAAGGTAGAGGTCGTGGTAATCCCCCAGCGTCTTGCATCTAAATACCTCCCACACTTTTTGCGCATGGGCGTATTCTTTGTCTGAGATGCCTTCCTTCTTGAGCTCGCTGTAGAAGGCATCCTTCGGCGGTAGAGAAACCTCATAGAATCGAGCCCAAGAGTCCATGTATTCGTATGGGTAAATCCCTTTTTGCAGAAGAAGGCCGCGTCTGGCTTGGTTCTTCTCGTGGCTTGCCGTGATTGTGAAGGACTCTGGCTTGTTTGCATCAACCAGGGCACTGAGGCTTGACTGCATGAATTGCAAGCTGTCAATGAACCTAAGCTTGCCGAGGGAGAAAGAGATGTATTTCTCCATGTTGTTTGGGATGCATTTCAAATCGGAATTCACATCCGCAATTCCACTGATGATGTGGTGTGCATCATAGCCCTTCAAGTTGTGAAAGACTACCGGGATTATTTCCGTTTTCGGGTTGGTTCGGAAAAAGTTGATGTTGCAAAAATGGTGAGACGCACCCCGATATTTGCCTGTGATGTGGCAATGATCTTTGACTGCGTCTCGAACAGAGTCTTGGATTAGAGACTCCCCACAGAACAGACAGTCTACCTGCTCGAATAATTTGTCTGTGATGGCCTGCCTTTTGTTTCTTGGCCCAATAAATGGGAACTCACCCAGTTTACCATCATCGTCCTGGATGTAAGTTTTGAATGTCTTTTGATAACATTTGTTGGTGTGTCGATGAATGAAGCCCACATGTTCCCCAGTGTTTGGATCATAGACCGCAACGGCGTCCCTGTGGTTCTCCTTGACGAGAGACTTGTCACAGATATGACAATCTGTCGCACGGCCGAATTCTGTCCAGTCTGTTCTTGTCATGGAGAGTGGTACCTTGTGTTGCAGCTCGTCTCTGATCACTCCTTCCAGCTGTTGAAGACTGTCGAGAAAGACTGGCACCGCATCCTCTCCTCTGTATAGATAAGGCCCCTTTGTCTCTCCATCAGAGCGAACAGCTAGCATGCAGAACCCGCAGGGTTTATGTACGGATGTTGCAGTGGTGCTGCTCTGTTGGGGATCTGGTATGCAGCCGTGGACTTTTTCGACAATGCTTTCAAAGTCAGCATAGATGACCCAAGGCTTCTTCATCTGGTTCTGGAAGTTCTTGAAGTTGAGGAAGTTTTCGCCTTCTTTTGGCATTTCAGCTCGTGCCGGCCTGCCTTTGACTCCTTTGCAATAGAATAGATGATCGGTGAGAACCCGTTCTGAAGAAAAGGCTTGGAGACACCTGTCACAGTGATGCATGCGACGACCAGCGTTGAACTCGCTGTGTAGAAGCCTGCTCATGCTCTTAATGTAACAAAAATGTGATGTATGTGTGTCTGTGAGCATCATCAGATTAATCCTTCGCAGATTGTGATTCTCTAGCTCACTGACTCTGATCACAACCACCTTATTGTTATTGTATCCATAAATGTTGATTGGAAGGTTGTTTTGACGCTCAACCTTGGATATCTGACTCAATGGTGTTGGAAAATCGATTCCAGTGAAGTCTAGGCCATCATCAATGGGATAACTGCCTGTTCTGTTTGTGTTAACATTTACAGGAAACAATGCAGATCGCAGTGCCCAGCGCAGACACTGGTTATCTCTGTTCTTCACATTGATGATAGCCTGCTTTGACCTGAGTTTTGATGGGGTTGGGATAAATGTGCCACCTCGTAGAGGATGGTATGTCCCAAACTCAAGGTAAACAGTTTTGATGTTCTCAATCACCCAACCAGAATCCAACTGCTGCCATCTGGCAATCTCTTCCTCAAAGTCATTGACAATGCCTTCCAGGGTGCCCTCCTCTCGAAGCTGATAGAGACGTGTTACAAGCAGTGGATTAGCGTTAGAAAAGAAGTGATTAATTTCTCGTCGTCCATCATCGCCTTCCATTGAAAAGTCTACACCGAATGACAAAGTGACCTTCACCCCGCCAAGTTCTGTGACTTCGCGTGCAATTTTCTGGA
>JAJLRJ010000003.1:14252052-14253109 GCA_024195265.1 Dendrophyllia cribrosa
TGGTTCATAAGATTAATGTCGGAGTTTGTTATTAAAGCCGTTTTCATAGTGTCGAAATTAATTTCGCAATTTTTTTGGTTTTGCATTGCTACGCTTTGTGATTGGCTAAAAATTCTTGCGCCACTTTCTCGACCAATTAGAAGTAAAACCAAAACCAATCGTGACTTGCCTGCACGCGTTTTCCCGCGCTTGGCGCCGGCCACATGTATTTGCTACGAGTTTTGATTGGTTCATTGGATTGCATTGTCTGCGTGTCTTGTAATTGGTCAGAGTAATTGGACACTTTGACTAATGGTTTTGGTTTTATTATACTCAACTGAAAACCACTGTAATAAAGTTTTTGTGTAAGAAAAATTACCCAAGTTTAAGCTGCACCGTCCATAGACTCGCCTATGACCTACAAATGGCAATGCGAGCAATTGCTTCTAATTTCTCGGAACCGTTCAATTTCTATCGTAAACAGCACTTATGTGTGCGTGAAGGCTGACTACCGGAAGAAGTCTTGGCACTGTTAATTGTAAACAAGGCGCCACGTTGCGGAACATTTATTGGTTTAAATTAAACGGATAAGAATTCTGTTCTTGTCCGATTTTGATCGCATTTAAGCCATCTTGCATGCGTAGCAATCGAAAAATGGCGAACAAGTTGCTCTAATTCTTTAGTTGAACTTTGAAGGCAGGGATCGATCACTGCAACGTAGGATATAATTATGGTTTACAGTCAAAACCGGTCAAGCGTTCCCGCCAAGAATGAATTAATGAATTCATTATTGCAAATTTGATTTCATTACTCGTTTCAATAATCCGTTCTTCGAATAAATAATGCAAAATTCAAAATAAGCCTCGATTCAAAAATCGAATTTTGATTGGATTAATGAACAAAAGGTTTATGCTATATTTGGAATACTAAGCACCAGGTTGATCGCAAATTGATATAAACTCGTGGTTATTTGGGAAAATTCGAGGAAGAAGTATAGCGAGAGCCATGTAATTGTTGGTATTTTTTTGTATCTCCGAAAGCCTTCTCAAACAGCGCTCCATGAATCTGATTTTTCCAA